>ML778446.1:624794-653225 GCA_009831015.1 Picea engelmannii
CAATAGATCGTATCAGCATCTATATCACATACATATGGACTGATCTCTCAAAAACATAAAATAAATCAACAAACATACACAAACTCTGCATACCTCGATGATCAAAAACCTCCCTAGGAGGCAGCACCATGTCCGGGTCCCCTCGGAAGTCCACCCCAGCATAGGGGTTCCAAAGTATGACCTGTAGCATCTGCCGCCATATCTACGCTGCCTGCACCGTAAAATAATGGCCACCTTCGCCACCACCATGGTGAACCAAAACTACAGACCACCACCTCAATTGCGGCTCTCATGCCCCATGCGCCTCTAGAAGAACCCGCAGGCACAGCATCGACACCCTCTCCAAAAACCAGGCTACCAGGATCGAGTCGAACGTGAACTCTCATGTACCTGTGGATCGACATCGATCCAACTATGCGATCATCCACGCATGTAGCGTCAACCCCCATGAAAACCGCTCATGGCCCACCACCACCCTCTCCAGCACCAGCAGCTAGCCACCACTAATCCGTTGGGTCGCAAGTGATCCATACATGCGCACAATCATCGCCACTATGCGACGATGCACTAGGGAATCTATACCACTAACAATCACTACAGTCCCAGACATGTAGTTCTCGCCTGAGCAATACCACTCGACGATCGTAGCAAGGTGTGTATCCCTCAACAGCACAGGCTCTGCCGAGAGCGGCGTTCCCCGGAAGGGGAGCCCAGTCAAAAAATATACATCCTCCACCGTAGTGAAAGGGATCTTCTCTCCTCGCACGAGGAAGCGGTGCAGCTCTAGACTCCACATCTGGAGCAGGAACTGTAATAAGTACTCATGTGCCCGTATCAACGAGCACTCAAAGAACTTTAGCAACCCACAGGTTGCTAAAGTTGCTCGCACCTCAGGCCCTGCATTGGCCACAGCATCTCGCAACTGCGACCAATCTCCCTCTCACCACCGCATGGCCATCATCACTGCTGGTCACCTGCACACAACACAGAGTCCTATATCAGCTTATGCAACCATCAAATGCATCAAACAGACTCGTTTCCTACCCTTAAAAACTTACCTCAAAGGCGCGATTTTTTTACCCATAGGCGCGCACATGTGCACGCCTGTTCACTATACAGGCACGCACACTTGTGCGCCTGTTCACTATACAGGCGCGCACACATGCACGCCTGTTCACTAGACAGGCACGCTTCTGAGCGCGACTGTTCATCATACCGGTGCGCACAAGAGCACGCCTGTCCAACCCACAGGCATGCCCCTAGGGCGTGCCTTAAATTCTCTCTCCCGCGCACCCATGCACGTATAATCGGTGGATAGGCGTGCATGTATTCGCACCTTCCACCGAATCACCCGCGCATGTGGGCCCACACCTCAGCCAAATTCCCCTCAAACCCCCTATACGGCCCCCCGTACCTACCCTGCCCAAAAATGGAAAACCTATTTCTATGCAGGATGTTCATACCACTAACCTGAAACTCGTAGAATGTCGATCGACTACCTTGTCCTCCCTGAATCTCCAAATCTCCGCTGAAATATACTCGTCCAGTCACTATTGCAGCAGGTACAAATGAGGTGGCAATGTGGGCCCTACAGCTATATATAGGCCTTTTGCCAAACTTCCACTCACCATTCTGGGAGCCCAAGGTGTCCATTTTTCAAACCGTCTTCAGCCATGGGATCAGCGCCCCACCACCTACATCATAGTTGTCCCTGGGTGACTTTTCCTCCTGAGCCCCCGGGGCACCTTTTTTTTTTCATATCATGGTCAGGTACACACGTGCATTGTCACATTTGTCAAATACATGCTCATATCTTTGATTCTCTTTAGATATTGTTCACTTTGGGTATTTGGTTGTTCTATGTGCAGGGACTTGCTCATCGGTCATCAACACCATCCCTTCAGGTATATATTCAGCACTGGCATGTAGTCTCTCCCGTGGTATTGCATTTACATTTCCAATCACACCCACTGATATTGGCCTTTAGGATCCTCATGCCCGGATCTGCAGTACCCATACCTCCATTTGCATCATCAGTATTGTAACCCAGTAGCCTTCTCACCCACATGAGTTGTCCCATTCATAGCACCTTTCGGCACTTTTTGACACTCATGTTGTTCTTCATTACCCTTTAGGGATGGGAGTCCCATTAGTCTCTCATCATGTCATGAATCAACGACATACTCCTTCTCCTCATTTTGCTAGCTTCCCATATGGACTCCCATATCATCTCTTTATGGTTCTATTCTTTTTACCTGCACCTCCGCAGGATCATGAACCCTCCATTTCATCCACCATTAGTTTTCCCATCTGCGAACCTATCTTCATTTCACCTACCTCATACATAAACTCACCAATGGGGCCCCCACCCTTCATCTGTTTTCCAAGAAATTTCTGCCCTCCCTGGGGCACTCATTTCCCACTGGGGCACCCATTTCTATATTTGTACATTTTTCCCAAATTATTCATTATTTATTGTACAAACGCCTTTATTTTCAGTCATTACATTTTCTTTTGTCATCACCGTTGGCGACTTGCTTCCTTTGTTTTGGCCACACGCAACCCATGTCACCCTTGGTTGGATCATTTCTTCTCATTTACCCTTTCCGACATCGTCCATATCTTCAGAGTACTTCACAGGTCACTTGCCTCTACCCTCTGAATTTGTTCACCATGTCCCGCCTCTGGCACAACTTATCCTCGGTCTTGGCGTCCCCCTAACACTCGACCTTGTCACACGGTTGCGACCACTCATTATATCATACACCCTCCAACCAAGGGCAGTCTTGAGTCTTCCCACTTTTCGACTTCATCCATGTACCTCTGCCACTTCCTCACCTCCGTAGATTCTATGAAGCCCTTTTCTTCTGGGAGTCGCGTCCCCCTTTTGTCGATAGCAGCACACATTTTCCAGAAGGGCGACAGTATCTTGATTCTCATTCTCCATTTAATGAGAGATCTCAGATGGCACAGGGTGAAACACCATTTCTCCCTGCTGTCGTTGACCCCCACAACATTCGATGCCAACACTTTCTCATGTTCTAGTGGGTCTTACTTTGCGACTATTGCAGTTCTTTGTATCATTTGCCAAAGACCTCTGAACCTGGTAGGGCCATCCATGCCCACATCATCATCGCTACTTATCACCGCGATCATTGCCTATTGTTCAGAGTATATTCCTTTGCAGAATTGTCTTCTGCCTTTATCATCGTTGCCCCCGAGGGCACTGCAGTTGTCTACACCAACACTTCAGTCATCTTTTTTCAGAGTTACATAACACGAGCATGGGGCATGCCCGCCTCGTTTGTACATAGTTGTATATTGTTACACACCTTATGGAAGGTCGGGTTCTACTGGTTCCTTTCTTCTCCAAAGGATTGCTCTACACGGTCCCACTATTGCTCTCTCTTACAAAAACATTCTCGGTAGAAGAAACATTGATGGATTTCGGCTATACGTTTGCTCCTAACCTCATCCATCAGGGGGCATCTGTTATCACTGAAATTTTATCCACACATGGTGACAAGAACTCAGCATCGTCAAACAGGAATGAAGTCATTCATGGCACTGGATTAATTTCACAGCATTGCAAAAGGGTCAAAAACTATACAAAGTAACCAAAAATTGAAGGGCACTTTACAGAAGATGGGTGCGCGTGCATATGCGCGTAACAGGAACATACACTGCGCGCATGTGCGCACGATGCGCGACTGTTAGCGAAAAAAACCCACACACCTGCTAAATGGCGCATTTATTGAATTTGTCGGCCTCCCAACCACTTATGGACCAGCTCCCAACCTGATTTGACCATCAAATCTGAGCTGAATCCGCATGGTAGGCTGGTCAAAGACCTAATTTAGCCCTAAAGAGCCCCTTTTCACACCTCAAAGGAGTTACATAATCACCCAATGAAATGCTATAAAAATCCATGAAGAAACATCATTTTCTCAAGGAATTTCATGTAATGTTATGCTTCTTATATTGTTTTAAGGACTCACTCCTTGACAATAACACATTAGCACCATTTAATTGAGCTATCCACCTCTCTCTTGAGTGGATGTGCTAGAATTTATTTCACCATCATTCTCATTTTCTTATTGTAAGGAGAGAAAGTTTGTGAGGGCCTCAAGAGCCTTCCATTGGAGAAAGAAGGGACTCATAGTCCCCTTTCTTCATTGTGCTTTGGATTTCATCAATTGATCAGCCTAAAAACATTGGTGATATTGGTCTTTTTTGTTTGTTGTTTCCTTTTCCATATGCTCATAGTTTTAGTTTGTTTTAATTTAATTCTTGCTTATAGTTTTGTTGTTCTTTCTCTAACTCTTTCCTCTACAGTTGTCATGCTCAACAAGACCCAACTGGGCATGTAAGCACCCTTTATTTTCTCACCAAGTGACGAATTGGGTGCAAACAATCTTAGTATCCAACTTAGCTTCCATTGAATCCATCAACTTAGCTTCCATTGAATCCATCTTAGTATCCAACTTAGCTTCCATTGAATCCGTCTTCTTTTGTAGTTCATTTATGTCCCTACACATTTCTTCACCTTCATCAAGAGTCCAAGTAGGATTTTCTGGAGGCTTATTTGGTGTAGAAGTTCCCTTTTTTGGTGGCATGTTGGCCAAGTATCACTTTTAAACCTTGATTTTGAGGTGGTTCTACTAGACAATATTTCTTATGTTGTATCTCCCAAGTTTCGGCCCTTCTAGGTATGAAATTTTGTTTTAGGTAGTTCTCTGATATTTCTTCTCTGCAATGCCACAGGTCTGATCAAAATTGGATGTGCCAAGTGGAATTTATGGTAACTTCCCCACAACTTGCCAATTTTTGTCCTTTCCAGGAGATCTCACTTGTATAGCGTGCCTTGCACAAAATAATTCATATAAAATTATGAAACTCACATAAGAAATACTATAGACTATCCACAATCCAATGAAACTAGTCCCACTCAATTTGGATGCTCTAAGAAGAAGTTATGATTGTTTTACCTGGAACACCTTCTTGAGATTAGTCAATAGGACTAGTCAGATACCCTATCTTACAGCAGGTGTATCTACAAATTTAAGATGACCCAGAAGCTAAAAATTTTACCACAGCTACCTTACTAATTTCTATAAATATCCTTTGGAGTTCACAGTTTGAAACATTATAGAAAATTGTTTATAGTGAAAATTCCGCAATGACTCGGTTCAAGATGATTCCAGAACCATATCTTGTACAGGCTATATCTCTGAAATTTTAAGGCTTCAGGAGCTGAATTTTAAACCCAACATACCTTGATCCATTTTCTAAATATCCTTCAATTCATTTCTTTTGAAACATTGTAGAAAACAAGTTATAGAAAAAATTCCATGGTGTCTTGGATGTAGCAGTGAAACCCCAAGACCTTGAGCTCTGATACCATATGTTAAGAACCAAATAACAATATAGCATAGAAAAACCTCAGAAAAAGTATTCAATGCCTTGAAAAAGAGATAATTCCATATAATAAGCCTCTTCGAGGGGGCAACCTCCTTTTACCCCACTTAAATGTTCAAGTACAATATGATTCAAAATGAAAATGTCTCCTTGGTATATATAGGAGACTAGGAGGTATAATTACAACTAATGTCCTAAAGCCGACATAAATAAAATAACATTACTAATATAATATGCCCCAATTAAGGGGTAATGAGCCAATATTAGGGCTTAACACTGATTCACCCCCCCTCTCAGTAATCCTACAATTGGTATCAAAGTAGGTTCCTTCAGAAATCATTTTAACCACTGAAAGGTAGATCATGGAGAGTACCAACTCGTATAAAAATGGAATACCATAGTTTGATGGACAGAAGTATTCTTTTTGGATCATAAGGATGAAGACATATATATATAGTCACAGGGATTTCAAGTTTGGCAATCAATTGTAGATGGATACACAACACTAGCATTTCCACCAACAAATGGCAAAGCAGTGAAACTCAGTGAGAATAATTCAAAATCCAAAAATGCACTTTTGAATGGTCTTAGTGATACGGTATTCACCAAAGCTGCACATTGTAAATCTGCTAAAGAGATTTGGGACAAGCTTCGAAATATTTATGAAGGAGATTCAAAATTCAAAGAAGCAAATCTTCAAACTTGCAGAGGTCAGTTCAAACAACTAAAAATGAAGGAAGATGAAGATATTGTAGCCTACTTCTTATGAGTCGATGAAACTGTGAATGCAATCATAGGATTGGGAGAAGAAATAGAAGAATTTGTAATTGTTCAAAAGGTACTAAGATCTCTTCCTATGAGATTCAACCCTAAGATATCAGCACTAGAAGAAAGATCAGATCTAAACTCAATAAGCATGGACGAACTGCATGGAATCTTCCCACCATATGAGATGAGAACTGAACAGGAAAATCCAGATGTAAAAGAAGCATTCTTCAAAGCATCCAAAAGATCAAAGAAAAATAAAAAGTAACAAGAAGAATATAGCAACAGTAGAAACGTCTCAGAAGATGATGAAGAAGTGGTCAACTTCGTCCAAAGACTGACCAAGGGAACCAACGGTAGGTATAGAGGTAAGCTTCCTTTAATTTGTTTTAATTGTAATGGTATTGGTCATTTTTCTAACAAATGTCCTCATAAGAAAAAGAGAAATGATGAAGGTTACTCAAAAGGAAGACAAACATATAAAGGTAAAAGAACTACAAATAAAGTTTTCAAGAAAAGATTTTGCACCAAAGAAGACATATCATCATCAGATGAAGATTAAGTCAATGACAGTGAAACAGGGAGAGTTCTATTCGTGGCAATAGAAGACTCTAATAAAGAAGACTCCGAAGAAGAATATGAAGAATCATATGAAGAAGAAATTGAAGAGGCAGAAGTTGACTTCTGAGAAGAATTAATGAGTGCCATAAAAGTTATCAGAAGAGAAAAGAAGAAAAACAAGAAACTACAAGCAGAACTAGATAAGAAAAAAGACACTCAAGAACTAGAACAAATGATCACAAAATTAAAGGTTCAAATAGAAGAAGATAAAAGAATTGAATAAGCACTCAAAGAATAGTTAGAAGGAAAGGATAGGATCATTGGAAACCTGGAAGCAGATATTGTCACACTAAGAAAGGATATTCAAAAGAAAAATATGCAGGATAGCTCAAAAGTTCTAGATGACATTATCAGCAGTCAAAAATCTCATCTTGAAAAATCTAGACTTGGATACAATCAGACAGAAAAGGGATCAAGCTCCAAAACAACAGAGCAAAAAAAAAATCCAAAAAACTATGCAGAAACAATCAAAGGGGATAAAAAGATATACAAGGAATATTACAAGGACACTCCTCCACCGAGAAGATTCAGATTTCAAAATCAACAACAAATATACAGGCCTCAAGAAGAAGAAGGATTCATAAGAGAACCTCATTTTAGAAGATATTCAACTACCAGGTATCAAACTATATTTTTTGGTTTATGTTATGCATGTAATAATTGTGGACATAAAGTTGTAAATTGCAGAGCTAACAACAAGAACAATAACTACTTTGAGAGCCATACACAAAGGGGTTATTCAAGAAGACCTAGTGAAACACAGAGACGAAGTTACAACAGGTTTGAATCTTTGACCACTGAAGTGGAATGTTACAAATGTAACAATTTTGGACACATGGCCAAAAATTGCAGAATGACAGTCCCTCCTAAATAACCTCAACATAGTCACAAACAAGAACCTCAAAAAACAACATGGATAAGAAAGCAAGATCAGTATAGCAATGAAGAATGCACAGTCGCTCTACAAGATAAACATAAGAAACGTGGTTGGTATGTTGACAGTGGATGTTCAAAACACATGACAGGTGATAGAGACAGTTTCTTACATTACAAAAGGAAAGAGATGGACCAGTCTCCTTTGGAAATGATGATTCATCCAAAATCATTAGAAAAGGCAAAGTCTGAATTGGGAACAAGAATGAAAAGGAAGAAAATGTTCAACTAGTAGAAGATATGAAACATAATATTTTAAGTGTGATTCAAATGTGTGACCAAGGTCATAAAGTTACTTTTGATTTACAAAAGTGTGAGATAAGAAAAGAAGGTTCAGGGAAATTCGTCGCTATAGCTACAAGAACTTCAAGCAACATATATGTGTTAAGTGAAATTGGAAATGAAAAGTGTTGTCTAGGAAAGGAAGATGAAAGTTGGCTATGGCACAGAAGAATGGGTCACATGCATTTTGATAACCTTGTCAAAGTCAGCAAAAGAGAAGAAGTCAGAGAAATGCTCCAGATCACGAAACCAACCAACACTTTATGCAAGCATTGCCAACAAGGAATGTAACGACCCTGCTTAAATAGACGTATAGGATTATTAATTATAATTAATTTAATAATCTAACTGTCCTAAAAGATTAGTTAAACAATAATTATTTCTTAAAATAACATTAACTAATTTATTATTATTAATTAGTTATTCATGATTGTCAATGATTAATTTAAGTATTAATTAACTCATTAATTAATAAGGTAAAGAAATAAAAAGAGGATAATAAATTATATTGTTAAATTAAGTTACGTACCCAAAAAGGGATAACATATTAACTACAAGAGGATAAAATAATAAAGGAGAGGCTAAGGGGCATTAACGAGGGATAGGTAAGGGAGTAAATGCATAAGTCAATGAAGGAGGAATAGGGAGGGGAAGGAGGTTGACGGGAGGTCACTCTACGGGGGGAGGAGCAATTGATTTTGGGGGCTCTGGATTTGTAGAGAGGAGTGGAGTTTTGGGAGTGGGATTGTATCAGTCAGGCACCGGGGTTGCTGGAGGTTTTGGGCACCGGGGCCAGGATATCCATATGATATCCTGGAGCTAGGAAGTTACCTAGTTGGCAGTGTGGAACTAGGTTTTGGGCAGTGTTTACAAAGTGCAGAAGCAGTCAAGAAGGAAAGTGGACAAACGGAAGGTTATTAGCATCAGGTTCAGGTATTTAACATTTTGTAATTGTTTCTATTATGTTAGAAAATTTTAATATTCGTTGTTAAATCTATATGCAAATATGCTCAATTAAATTAATTTGATAAATTTTACTATTTTGCTCAATATAGAAGAAATTAGTGAATTTTCCAAAATTAATACTGTTACAATTCATGTAAATATTAGACGTAAAATCTACATGGCCCCTACACATGGTATCAGAGTGTCTTAGTTCGAAATCTGGGCCTATGGGCCAAGTTCCCAAAACTCCAAGCTCTAACTCTAGCCATGCTTAACCTGACAACAAAACACAGAAATTAAAAAAAAAAAATCAAATTTCATTTAACATAAAATGTAATTTAATGATTATGTGTATTTCTAAATAGCTATGATATTTACAATATTTTAAAATAAAATGTAATTTGATACACCTAATAATGTGGAAATGTATTTTCGTTTCGAAAATAATGCATTTACTATCTTCTTTTGCATTTACTATCTTCTTTTGTTTTCTATTTTTTTATAGAGTAATCCGTTTTAAAAAAAATAAAAAAAAATTGTTTAGCTCAAAATATTTCTTAAAAGTTATAGTTATTTTTCTCAGTAAATTCACTCATTCCGATAGATAAATCATGATAGATTCTACTATAACAGCTACAAGTTCCATATCTATAAGAGTCATTTAAATAAATGAAAAAGCATATGGATCCCAATAAAAAGGAAGGGAAACGTGTAGCTGATACATACCTCATTCCTACTTTTTGCTTGACCCTTGGAATTATTATCCAAAGATCGCTTCATGTTGAAAGCACTGAATGGTGGGTAGAATATTCTGATGATAACAATGAGAGCAAGAGCCTGAGCGAGCGCTCCTGCGGCGCCTTTGGAGAGAAGGAATGAACGCTTTTGGTCGCTCTTTTTCCTAAATACTCCATTCAACAGAGGCAAAACCGAGTTTTATAAAAAAAAAAGGGATTGGATATAGCTTGCTCTATTTTCAGAATTATTTGATTTTAACACCACAATTAGGATCAAAATGTTAAGTTCTGCACAGCAGACAGAAATAGTCTCTACGAGTGCTGCCAGTTTTCCTCTTTCACTGGATGCTAAACATAATAGGGAACATTTGTTCTTATCCAGAAAACAGAGCTGCTTTGCCAGGATTTGAACCCTGAACAAGCGCTTCAAACTAGCTATTAACCTAGGCCTGACATCTACAAAAAATGAGCCGAATTAGTAAAGGGAACCGTTACTAGAAATTGTAAAGGGAACCGTTACTCGACATAGATATCTCACTAATTCTGTGAGCGCAACAGCTTCTGGTTTGAACGAGAGGGCACTAAATAGGTTATAGTTTCCATGAAAACAAAAAGGTACAAAAGAGGAATTATAACTTACAAAAGTATATGAATCACTACCCTGGCGAATATCTGATGAGATCGTAATGTTTCTTTGATTCGCCTTGCCTCATATGCCCATTCTCAGTGGAAACCATGTGCAGCCAAGCAGAGAACACGTTCCTGTAACTTTATTTTCTCACCGCATTCCATTCCCTGCTTAGATACGATATTTGTACCTGGTTTGGACTTGCCATCTCCCATTCTTGAACGAACCTTTGCTCCTCTGCCTATGTTACACCCATCTCTGCTTGGATAGACTAGCATTGAATTGGTTGGATCACCTCATTGGATGCCCGTGATTTTGTTGGTTCCTCTGGTTGTGGCAGAGCTGGGACACATTGAGGAGGATGGGCTAGGTGCCTATGAATGGACCTAATATCGCCAGTGTTCCTGTTGGCAGGTCGCAACACTTCTTCCAATTCTTGATTGTGACTGAGCTCTTGTTCCTGAAGTTGACGAGTCAATTGCACAGACATAATGCGAATCTCCTCTATTTCACTTGCCCGGGCTTGTGATTGTTCTTGACTTTGGTTATTCCTCTGTCTTCTTTCCATGATTTAGGGATTGGATCGGACATAGTGGAACAAGACGGATGAGATTGAAGTTGTCAGGAAGCAAGACGGATGAGATTTCGTAGGTCAAATTTAATTGAAGCAAGACGGATGAGTTGCAGGTAGTATGGAGGAGAGGTTTAACCATGGTGTCCATGCTCCCTCATGCCTCCTTGCATAGCCACAACAAATGAAGGAGAAGTGGAAGAGTTAGGGGTTTAAAATAGATGGTCATTTTCTAGAGCAGAAAGTAGTGATTTCCACTGAGTAGGACAAGTCTGGAGGACCTCCAGAACTGACATGGCAGCCGGGGATTGTGCTAAGTCATCTACCAAGCTGTAGTTATGAGCAGCCCTAGCCTGTGGTTTGTTGACATTCCTTCACAATGGGATGCGAGGGATGCATAATGGTGGTTCGGCGGAAGGGCGATGGATCACCAACGGAGGTCCCGTCGGTGTAGGGTTTGTTTCTGCAGATGTAGGAGTAGACTCAGTTGTTGCAGGATACTGATGATTGCATGTTTTCAGAAGGATTTCTTCCTCACTAGTTGATCCAGGTGGATATCGGTGGCCACCAACCTTTTTCAACTGGCTCAAAACAGTTTTCTGGCAATTTTGGCAATTTACTATTTTTAGCAGGTTTTGACTTCCGGGGCCATTTTGAGGGCATAAATGAAGGTTTTTTTATATATAGGTTCTCAATGATAGCCGAAGGCATGATTGAGCCCTCAAAATGAATCTCCTCGATGATACCTTTCCAACGAGCTATCACACGCCTAAAACGGAGATCGTATGCAAAAGTTACGACCCCGGGAAGTTGATGTACTAACTTACCCAAATGGGGCCCACATGACTTTTGGCGCTTCATCTCCTAGGGTTAGGTTTTTGGATGTATATGACTTTTGGAATTCTCATCTATTGTAAAAAGGCCTCTAGAGCCTCATTGTAATCATCTTCTCACGGATGCGATTAGCAGCCACATCTCTTCTCAGAGATAAGCTACCAGCGCCTTAGCTAGTTTATTTACATTATGTCTGTAAGCATATTTCAGTCATTTGTTATTAATGAAATGAAGTCTTATTTCCGATGCATCTCTGCGTTTATGTGTATTTCTGTATTTCGTTGTGTTCCTACATAAATCCGGATCACTAGTGAGGAGAATTGTTCGCTCTGCTGGATTGTTGGGATTGTGGTATTGGCCCACCTGAGGTGGGGGATGTTGCATGTCCTGTTGGGTGTTTATCACAACTTGATGTGGGATAGGATTTTGCAGCACGGCGGGAGGGGGTTGTTGCGCATATTGTTTTTGTGCCTGCTGCGGGGCAGATTGTGCAGGAGAAGGGGGAAGACTTCCAGAGTCCTTCAACCTTTTGAAATCAGCGATTTGTGGGAAATGGTGAGTGTAATGACCATATACGCCACAAAGAGCACAAGAGTGGATGGTTTTAACAGTATTCCACCCTTGGCGTTTGTTGTTATTGCCCCCTTGGGGGTTTTGGTTCCCTTGGTTCTGATTGCCCCCAATGGGTTGATGCTGTGGGGGTTGATTCACGCCTTGACCAGGATTGTTGTTATTCCTGTTCCTTCCTTTCCTCTTAGTGTTGTTTGATGGATGAGTTGGATTGGTTGTGTTCAACTGTTCAAAAATTTGATATTGTTGAGCAGGAGAGGGTTGAACAAAATTTACCCCCGTATGAGGATGTGGGGGAGCCATGGGTTGTGGAGGACCAAGAAAGGGAAAGTAAGGGTTATGTGGTGGTGCAGCTCTATAAGGTACATAGGAAGGCATGGCTCTTTCACTAGTACTATAAGGTGATGTGGAGGGGGGACCACTGGTGGTTGGAAGAGGTGGATGTATGGGAGGTGTCGGTGGCGGTCCACTAATGGGTGGAGGTGTAGCAACAGGGTATGGCTATTGGTAAGGGGGTGGGGGGTAATAAGAAGTGCCCCCATATGCTGGTGGGTATTGAGGTGTTCCATACATCGGTGGTGGTTGGGGTTGTGGACTATGGTGTGTGGTGGCACCTATTAATCTGTCTGTTAAGTGAGACATCCCAGGTTTGTCTTGACCAAATGGCACAGGTTTGGGAAGATCAGGAAGTACCGTATATAAGTATCCTGACTGTTCATAGATGAGGTCATATTGTTGGGATTTATTGATGGCTTCCTCGTCGAATTGTGGGAAGGTGGAAGCTACGTCCTTACCAAGGAGAGCGACAAGTGATCTAAGAAACCAGTCAAGACATTGTTGCTTGGTGGTTTCTGCTTTACACAAACTACGTCGCCTACGCCACTCATGAATATGGTCAGCAATGTGGGTGGCTGAGGACTGTTTGAAGTTAGACAGTAGTTCTAGACCGTTGTCATGGTGGATGGGTAATTGGAAGAAAGTTAAGAAGGCTTTGGCCAAGGATTCAAAGGTCGTGCGGGACCCAGATTTTTCTCCGACATACCATTTGGCTGATGGGACAGTGAGTGTGCATTGAAAAAGACGCAGTCTGATAGAGTATTCCATGATGCTATTGGAAGAACACCATAGATGAAAGGTCATTACGTTATTGGCGAGGTCATCCCCTACCTTCCCTTCAAACTTTTGTATATCTGAAGGAAGTTTGGTTGGCATTGCAGGCCATGTGGCATCATGCAATATAGGATCGTTAGTGAGCTTGGTGAGATCTGGAATGTTGAGAGAGGCCAAGTATAGCATCTATAGTGGGGGTGGAGGGTTAGCTCCAGCCATGGTTTGTTTTGAATCTGACCCTTGATGGGGACTCGGTGGGTTGGTGCTCCCTCCTTGAGAGGAAGAGGGTCCCCCGCCTCCATGCAAAGGAGAGAAAGTGGACGGATGACCTTGGGAAGAAGACCCAAGTAAGGTAGAACCAAGCAAAGCTGATCCTAAGATGGTGGCACTCACAGGAGTGTGTGAAACAGGTACTGATGAGCAGGTATGACCAGATACTCCCCCTAAGATAGGAGGAAGGTTGAGCAAACATCGTGAACAATGGGGGTTCTGTGGTTCCCCTATGATGTCAGACTAGTTTTGTATAATGTGTGCAACAAGTGGTGAGAGAAATTATAGAAACAAGAGCCTTTGTCGTGATGGTCTTCACAATATATATATCAAAGTCAAACTGTAATCAGATGTGCATCATACATAAATGAAAAAGAAGCATATATGTGGGTAAGAGGGTTTTTGTCCGCGTGGGGGAAACAAAAAGAAAGCAAATGCTCGTGTCCTAGAAGACGTAACGTCCTTCCTCTCAAATAGCACTGGATCTTCCAATAGCTCTCAACAGTGGGGTCTGAAGTCACCGGAAGAGATACTAGTGACGAATGAAATAACTGGTTATAATGAGGGGTAGAGGGGGAAATATCCCGAAAGAGCTGGCGATACTTCCCAATAGCCACACAAAATCCAATCAAGGTGCGATTGCAGCCCACAACCACCACCTAGGTAGATGTCCTAAAATTGGTCACTAGGTACCTCGGTCCAAGCGCGACATTTAGATTTTCGGCCTAAGAAATGGGTCATGGGCTGGATCCCGTCCAAGAGGTGGGTGCCTCAAGGGGGGATCCACAGAACAACCAGACCTCGGCCTTCAACCCTTCACGGGTATCTCCCTGCCTTATGGTGATTGGAATGCTGGACTTGGGGTATTTGAAAGTTCCCTATTTGTCAACTTCTATGTTTGAAATTGTGAGAACCAGATAACGGGGGGTTATTTGGATGCCTACCCCCAAAATCCTACCTAGACTAAAATTTTCTTTTGGCACCTCCTGTGGAGGACAACTTAGTGAGTTGTTAGAAATATTTTAGATGAAGCTGTTTTGTGAGGCTGGGGGTGAAAACCAACCTCGTTTGATTAAAAGTGGGAGTGGATAGTCCAATCAGGAAAAGATGGGGTGTTTTCAGAATCCCTTTGGAGGAAACCTACTTAGACCACCACGTTTCGAGACGAAGCTATGTGAGTGAAAAAGTGGCTTTCGTGTGTGAGTGAAAGTGTACCAAATTTTAGTTATTTAGATGTCACCTTGCAACATGTGGACATCGCTTTGTCCTTTACAAGAGTTTGATTACCTAAATAAGCTAGATGTTATTGGTACAACCTTGCAGAATTTTAAAATCCCTAGGAAACTAGCATGTGGACATTGTGGTCCGTTACTATCCTTTATCTCCCTATGTGTGATTTAATCTAGAAAATCATGAAACTAGCCTAGATTGAACATGTGGGCATGTGTGGGCCCGTTACAAACTTTTAAACTCTCCTGGTTTTTTGATCTAAGAAAGCATAAAATCAAACACTATTCTAGATTTGTTGACATGTGGGCATGTATGGGCCCGTTACAAGAATGTGTTTGACGAAATGAAACTAAGAGGGGTCTCGAAAGAACCGTTGTCCTCTCCTAAAAGTTTTGAATTTATGTTAAGGGAGATGAAATCGTTTTTGCAAACCCTTTCTGGTTCTCAAGATCGCTCAATGGCAGAAGAGAAGAGCATACTCAAGATTGTTACTTGCAATTTCTGGTCCCAAAATGTGAGTTTAGATGTGATTAGAATTGATGTTCAACTTAGATTTTTAAACCAAATCAAGCCATCTATGTGGCCAACAAGAAAAATAAGGGAAAATGATTTTTATCCACCTAAGTGCCTATGTTTGCTTGATTATCCCCTTTATAAGTTGAGGGGTCTAAGTGGTACGGTATTTAGAGCATGCATACCATCATTCTTAACAAGTAAAATGTTTTTTCCCCAAGCCCAAGATCTTACAATGTCAAATTTAGATCAAATGCGCGCCACCCAGTGCATACACAGGCGCATAGAGCACGCGGGCGCTGTCGAACATGAACTACAAAGCGCATGCGCGCAGAGGGAAATCAGTGCACAGGCGCCTGCGTGCACGATGCATGCCTGTGGGGTGGAATAACCGCGCGACTGCAATAAAAAACCGAGAAGAAAAATCCGGATGGATTTCTCCCAATCTTCTGGTGAATTTACTGGTTAGCAGGTCGGCAGAGGCCAGTTTGTGAACCTGCAAGTTAATGAAATCAAAAGGAAAGCAAAATAAGCCCAAATGAGGGAGGAATTGATACCTTCTCCCCAGTATGGTTGCCAATCTGTTTGCACCCAATTCGTCACTAGGTGAGCAAATTAAGAGTGCTTACATGCCCAGTTGGGCTCTGCTAGGCATGACAGCTGTAAAAGGAAAGGTTAGAAAGAGAAACTACAAAGTTATAAACAAAAATTAAACTAAAACAAATAAAAACTAAAAGCATATGAGAAAATGAAAAATAGAGACAAATGGACCAATATCACCAATGTATAAGTTGATCTATTGATGAAATCCAAAGGCACAAAGAAGAAAGGGGACTTGGGTCCCTTCTTTCTCCAATGGAAGGATCTTGAGGCCCTCAAAGCTTTCTCTCCTTACAATGAAAAGATGAAAATGTGGGTGAAAGAACTCCAAGCTTATCCACTCAAGTGAGGGGTGAATAGCTCTATGAAATGCAGCTTATGATGTTTATTGCCAAAGAATGAGTCCTTAGCAATCTCAGCATCATAACAATACAAAGAATTCCTTGAGAAAATGGTGGTCATTCATGGCTTTTTATAGCCAAGCATTGGGTTATTATGTGACCTCTTTTGAATGTGAAAAGGGGCTATTTAGGGCTCAATTAGGTATTTGACCAGCCCACCATGAGGATTGAGCTCGGATTTGGTGTCAAATTGACTTGGGAGCTGATCCATTAGTGGTTGGGAGGCCGACCAATTTCAATAAATGTGTCGTTTAGCAGGCGCATGGGTTTTTTGCCCAACAGTCGTGCCTTGTGCACATATGCGCGCTTTGTACGTTTCTATTACGCGCATACGCGTGAGCACCCAGATGATGTAAAGCGCCTTTCAAATTTTTGGTCGTTTTGTATAGTTTTTTTTTGACCCTTTTGCAATGCTGAGGAATTAATCTTATGCCATGAATGACTTTTTCTGTTTTGACGATGCGGAGTTCTTGTTGCCATGTGCGGATGAAATTTCAGTGATAACAGATGCCCCCTGATGGATGAGGTTAGGAGAAAAACGTATAGCCGAAATCCATCAATGTTTCTTTGACTGAGAATGGTGTTGTAAGGGAGAGCAAGAGTGGGACCGTGTAGAGAAATCCTTTGGAGAAGAAAGGAACCTGGAGAGCCCGACCTTCGACAAGGTGTGTAACAATATACAACTGTGTACAAACAAGGCGGGCATGCCCCATGCTCATATGATGTAACTCTGAAAAAAGATGATGGAAATGTTGATGTAGACCACTGCAGCGCCCTCGAGGGAGGAATGATAAAGGCAGAAGACAATTCTGAAAAGGAACATTCTCTGAACCATCGGTAATGGTCGTGGAAGTAAACAGCGACGGTGATGTGGGAATTGGTGGCCCTACCAAGTTCAGAGGTCTTCGGAAACTGATAATAAAAATTGCAATAGTCGCAAAGTAGGACCCACCGCAACATGAGAAAGTGTTGGCGTCAAATGTTATGGGGGTCAACGACATCAGGGAGCAATGGTGTTTCCCCCTGTGTCGTCTGATATTTCTCATTAAATGGTAAATGAGAATCAAGATACTATCTCCCTTCTGGAAAAGTGTGTTGATGTCGACAAAAGGGGGACGCGACTCCCAGAAGCAAAGGGCTGCGCGGAATCTACTGTGGTGAGGAAGTGACAGAGGTACATGGACAAAGTCGAGAAGTGGAAAGACTCAAGACTGCCCTTGGTTGGAGCATATATGAGACAAACAGTGGCCGCAACCGTGTGACAAGGTCGAGTGTCAGGGGGATGCCAAGACCGAGGATAAGTTGTGCCAGAGGCGGGACAAGGTGAACAAATTCAGAGGATATAGGGAAGTGACCTGGGTAGTACTATGAAGATATAGACGATGTCGGCGGGGGTAAATGAGAAGTAATGCTTCAACCAAAGGTGACATGGGTTGCATGTGGCCAAAAGGAAAGCAGGTCACCAACGGTGATGACAAAAGTAAAGGATGGAAAATAAACGCCTTTGTACAAAAAACAATGAATAAATGGGGAAAAATGTACAAATACAGAAACAGGTGCCCCAGTGTGAAATGAGTGCCCCAGGGAGGGCAGAAATTTCTGCGAAAACTGATGAAGGGTGGGGGGCCCATTGGTGAGTTTATGTATGAGGTAGGTGAAATGGAGATAGGTTCGCAGATGGGCAAACTGATGGTGGATGAGATGGTGGGCTCATGACCCTGCGGAGGTGCATGTAAAAAGAACGTAACCATGAAGCGATGATCTGAGAGTCCATATGGGAAGCTAGCAAAATGAGAAGAAGAAGAAGTATGTGGTTGATCTGCAACATGAGGAAAGACCACCGAGACTCCCATCCCTAAAGGGTGATGAAGAACAGCATGAGTGTCAAAAAGTGCCAAAAGGTGCTATGTATGTGACAACTCATGTGGGGAAGAAAAACTACCGGGTACCAGTACCAAAAATGCCAATGGAGGTGTGAGTACTGCAGAGCCGGAAATGGGTATCCTAAAGGCCAAAATCAGGTGGTGTGACTGGGAATGTAAATGCAATACAGCGGGAGAGACTACATGCCAGTGCTGAGTATATACCTGGAGGAATGATGTGAAGAGATGATGGCCAAGTACCTGCACACAGAACAACCAAATACCCAAAGTGAACAATATCTGAAGATAATAACAAATATGAACATGTATTAGATAAATGTGACAATGTGTGTACGTACCTGGCCATGATATGAAGAAAAGGCGCCCCGGGGGCTCGGGATGAAAAGCGGCCTAGGGACAGCCATGATGTAGGTGGCGGGACGCTGATCCCATGGTTGAAGACGATTCGAAAAATGGACGCCGTGGGCTCCCGGAATGGTGAGTGGAGGTGTGGAAAAATGCCTATATATAGTTGTACGGCCCACATTGCCACCTCATTTGTACCTGCTGCTACAGTGAGTTTTTGAGTAGATTCAGAGGATATTGAGCGATTTCGAGAGAACGAGGTATCCGATCGACGGCGTGCAAGTTTCAGGTTAGTGGTCTAATCCTCCTGCATAGCTATAGGTTTCCAATTTTTGGGTAGGGTAGGTACGGGGGGTCGTACGGGGGTTTTGGGGGGATTTTTGATAGGGTGTGGGCCCCAATGCGCGGGCGACTCAGTGGAAGGCGCGCATGCGTGCGTGCCTTTACACTGAATAAGCGCGCATTAATGCGCGTGTGTATGAATTTAAGGCGCGCCCTAGGGGCGCGCCTGTGGGGTAGACATGCGCGCATGAGTGCGCGCCTGTGGGGTCTAGAGGCGCTGGGGAGTTTGCATTTGGCTCCATCCTGGTAGCCTATTTCTTGGAGAGGGTGCCGAAGCTGCGCCAGAGGGTTCTCCTAGAGGCACCAGGGGTACGAGAGTCACGCTTGAGGCGGTGGTCTCATATTTTGGTTCGCCACAGTGGTGGCAAAGGTGGGCACTACTTTTCGGCGCAGACGACGCAGATATGGCGGCAGATGCCGCAGGTCATACTGCAGTACCCCTATGCTGGGGTAGACTTTCGTGGGGACCCGAACATGGTATTGCCTCCTGGGGAAGTTTTTGATCACAGAGGTATGTTGTGTATTTATATGTTTTGGTTTATGTTGTGATTTTGATATACCAGGTTATATGTATGATGTATAGACACTGATATGATCGGTTGTTGTTTGTTTTGTGCATGTGAAAATTTTGCACCTCGTGGGCGCAAGGTGGAGTTGTATAGACCGCTGGTGCAGCCAGAGGGGAGGCCTCCACATGGAGGGAGCCGGCCATGGGATGAGGCTGCGGGGGCACCAGTAGAGCCCAAGAGACCGATGAGGAGGCGTCGTTTTGATGACCCTGGTGCGGGGCCATCACATGCTCCTCCGGTGGCGGCCGGAGGTGATGATGAGGATATCCGCCGTCATTTTGAGACGATGTTGTGGGACGTGCCTGAGGGCATGTGGATTCGTATCAAGGACGAGGAGTTCCTGGAGCAGTGTATAGGGTTACCGCCACCATGGCAGTCGATCATGTGGGGAGCAGCTATGCTCGCCACCATGACTAGTGGACACCTGCCGCCGAGGCAGGAGGGTCCTGCAGGTGCTCCACCACTACCGCCTGGGGCAGGTAGGGGTGGGCCACCACCTCCTCCTGAGGGAGGGGTAGCTGGGGGTGCGATAGAGGCCCACTGATTGTATGTATATTTTTTGTACACTGTTTTTGATAGGCTGGTGAGTCGATGTATTTTTGTACCGAGATGTGGTACAGGCCGGAGGGCCGATGTATATATATGTTGTATGTAAACATTCGGATGGTCAGGGAGGCCTTGATATATATATGATTATACACCCTTTTTTTGAGATCCAAATGTGGTTTACATGTGTTTTTTGTGTTGATGTTGATGATGTTGATTCTATCTATATGCTGTGACAGGATATATGTGATGTTTATGTATGTGTAGCTTGATGTGATATATGCCAATCTAGAACCATGTTAGCTATGTGATCTGTTGTTTGATTCAATTCTCTGGGAATATGTGTAAATGTAATCGAATCAAAATGTCGAGATAATAATCTAACCTGCAGGTATTTGCGAAAGAGGCATGGATCGCGTACACGGTACACATTGTTAAGTTGGAGAACGACCAGTTGAGAGTCGAGGAAAATGCTAAGGTGATGAATATGATGATGTTGGGCGTCAATCAGGAGGCCGATGATAGCAGTTTATTCGGCTTGGTTATTGGTTGCTGGTCCTAAACAGATGTCGCTGGCATGTAGCATTTCATGTGAAGGGGTGTAGAGAGCCCAAGCAGCCGAAGCGAGATTTTGTGTCCAATGGCTGGCGCCGTCGGCGTAACCAATGTGGTAAGCTGGTGGAGGAGTCATCTGTCAATAGCACAAAGGATAGTTTTAGATGAGGGAGAAAAAAGATTAAAAATGCTAGAAAAGAAAAATAACCTAAAGTAGCGTGACTACGTTTAAGCATAAAATTTCTTGAGGTATAACCCATTGACGGGTTCTTTGAGTGTGAGGCCTTCGGGGGAGGCCAGGAAGTATGTGCCTTTGGTGAGGCAATGTTGGATGATGTAAGGGCCATGCTAGAGTGATTCGAATTTGCCGTGGCCAAAGGTATCATGAGGAATATCGTAGGCGAGGACGAGGTCGCCTTCACGAAATGAGCGAAGGTTGACATGGAGATCAAAGGTAGCCTTGGATCATTTTTTAGCTGCCTCGTTGTTCTGTAATGAGGACCGACGATCCTCATCCAGAGACTCCAAGTTCAGCAAGTGCTGCTCCATTGGAGGAGTGTCAGGTAAAAGCTCGATTGCGGTGCGAAGGGTGGGAATTTCGCACTTGATGGGAAGAGTTGCCTCGACCCCATGGACTAAGTGAAATGGTGTGAAACCTGTGGCAGTCTTCACTGCCATTCGGTAAGCCCATAGCGCGGAAAATAACATATGATGCCAATTGGTTTTATGTTTATTAACCATGCGTTGTAACATGGTCTTGAGGACTTTGTTCACTTCCTCGACCTGTCTGTTTGACTGAGGATAGTATGGTGAGGCAAACTCGTGAGAGAAGCCTAACCGAGATGAGAGTTCAATGAATATCTCATTCTCAAAATGTTTCCCATGATCGGAAACTAGTTGGAGTGGTACTCCGAACCGGGATATGACGTGGTTGAAGAAAAAACATGCTGCAGTGTCAGCGGTGTTTTTGAAAGTGGGCATAGCTTCAGCCCATTTGGTGAAGTAATCAACAACGACGAAAATGTATTTCTGACCATTGCTGGAGGGGGGATTACAAGTCATAAAGTCAATGCCCCATTTACAAAAGGGGCCTGCAGTGATGACCGGGTGAAGAAGAGCGGGGGGAGCACAGGCTTTGTTGGCATAGAGATGACATTGCTCACAACGTTTCACGGCATGAATGCAATCATGAAATAGGGTAGGCCAAAAGTAACCAGCCCGGATAATCTTTTGAGCCGTGGTGATGCCCGAAAGATGGCCCCCACAGGCACCGTTGTGGCAGTCGTTTAAGACTCTGTCGGCCTCGTCAATAGTCAGGCAGCGACGGAGAATAGTGTCGACGCCCCGTCGATATAGGATGTCACCGATGAGGAGATAGCGGGGGGCCTGATGGAGAATGCGCCAACGATCATCTCGTGATAGGTGATTTCCAAACTTTTGAGTTCATAGGTAGACGAGAAGTTCGCCATACCATGGATCATCAGAAGCGATGCAAAAGACATGTTCGTCAGGAAAGTCAGTATTGACGGGGGCACTAGGTGTGTCAGAGGGAAGGGCCATGATAAGTTCAGCGAGAACGAGGGCCTTCTTACTCTTTGGTGTTGAAAATTTGAGGTCGTACTCCTGAAGGATAACAATCCATCGAGAAAATTTGTCGTTAAATTGGCGAAGGCTGAGAAAATATTGCATAGGGTTGGAATCTGCGACGACATTAGTGGTGCGAAGCAGAATGTAATGGTGCAGTTTCTGGACTGCGAGGACAACTACAAGAGCAAGTTTCTCTTCATGTTTGAACTTCAGGGGTGGTCCTGAGAGATTCTTACTGACGTAGTAAATGACGTGTTCACGATTGTCATCTCTGAGCTGGATGAGGACACCGGCTACTGATACAGTTGATGCTGATACGTAGAGGATGTAGTCGCGATTGTAGTCAGGTGCACTAATCAAAGGTGCATTGGAAAGCACTGTTTTAAGATTGTCAAACGACTGTTGGGCATAGTCGTCCCAATGAAAAGGGATGTCGTGACGCAGTAAGCGAAGGAAACCATGTGCGCGTATAGCGTAATCAGGAACAAAGCGCCTCAGAAAGTTGGCTTTGCCCTAGAGACTCTGTAGTTGGCGCAAATTCCAAGGAGGTGGAATTTCGTTGATGGCTTGGACTTTGAGGGGGTCCATGGTGATGCCGCTTTGGGAAACGATGAAACCGAGGAGGCGCCCTGCGGTGTCGCAGAACACACACTTGAGAGGATTCAAGCGGATCTCGTACTGACGACACCGTTGAAAGATGACTCGTAAATCATCGAGGTGTTGGGTGCGCTACTTGGATCGAGCGGTGAGGTCATCTAAGTAAGCGAGGATGATTGCAGCCAGATCATGAAATATGTATGTCATGGCCCACTGGAAAGTTGCACCGGCATTTTTAAGGCCGAAGGGCATGACATGATATGAAAACGTACCCCACGGGGTAATGAATGTGGTTTTGTACTGATTGGCTGGGTGGATTTGAATTTGGTTATAGCCAGAGAATCCGTCCATGAAGGAGAGAGCCTCGTGGCCGGCACAATCATCGATGATCTGATTGATGAAAGGTGTTGGGAAGTTGTCTTTTGGACATGCGTTATTGAGATCGCGAAAGTCAGTGCAGATGCGAATAGAGCCATTTTTTTGTCGACGGGTACAGGGTTGGAAACCCATGAGGTATAAGCAATGGGGTAAATAAATCCGGCCGTGCGCAATTTGTCAATTTCAGCTTTGATAGTCGCGGCCTTGGATGGGTGTAGCGGTCGATGTTTCTGGCGAACTGGTGTGATGTCAGGCCAGGTGTCGATGCAATGTTTGACGATAGAGGGGTTGAGTCCAGACATCTCCATGTATGACCAGGCGGAGATATCCCTAAATTCCTGGAAGAGGGCTTTGTATGCGGTGATTTCCCGAGGAGTGCAAGCAGCTCCAATGATGATTTCTTCGATGATGCCCGGTTTAATGGAAATGTCGATTTTGATGGTGGGGGAAATGTTAGCCAGATTACCTTCTTCAAAAGTGTCGGGTGCAGGAATAGGATTGTTGAACCAATCGATAGTCCCTGATGGAATAAAATCTTTGGTTTTGACCGCGTAAATAGGATTGTGGTGAGGAGGCAACAAGTCTTCCTGCGGAAGGAAGAGTGCACGATGATGTAGTGCATCCCAGGGAGAGTCTGGGCATTGTAGCTCTTCCATTATTTCTTTGTCGCATTGGAAATGATGGGAATATAATGGATCGTGAGGAGTGATCTCAGTGACAGTGTGGTTGCTCCCTGCTAAGGAAACAGAGGGGGTATCGCTAGGAGAGGGTGAGGGTTCACTCAACATAAACCATATATTGAGGTACTGAGGGGTACCCGTGGTGGTGGGATGGAGAGTCTCTGCAGGGGGATGAGCAGGAGAGTTGGGTGGGTTACGGTGTAAATCCTCATATACGTCATCTAAGAACCATGGAGGCATAGGGAGGGCCTCGAGCTGGGGAGAAATGACATGAAGATTCGCCAGTGGCCAAGTAAGGTCGACTACTGCCTCTATGGGTTGGTGTAGCAGGGCTAATTGATGTTGCCGATATTCGATGATGATCAGACATTGGTAGGTAAAATGAGCCAATGAATCGCAAAGAGAGCAAGGGCATCTCATGCATTCATTGACTGAAGTAGTGACATAGCGAATGTCAGTGATAGGTGTTGTAGAGGACATAGCAGGGCGTGGGTTGTTCTGAAAGTCTCGGCTTATGATAGCTAATGCCTGCCGAAAATGAGGCAGTGCTGCACAATGATGGGTGTAATGGCCATACTCAGAACAGATGGCACACATGAATTTGGTCTTCAACCCTTTACTACTGGAAGGTTGAGTGGTAGCAGTAGTAATGGATGGTGCGGGGGTTGGATTGGGGGGAATCAAATTCAATAATTCTGGTAGTGATGGGCAGTTATTGGTTTGGTGACCCTCTTTGTCACACAATGCGCAAGGTGGTGGGATGCGCAGAGGAAGTGGAGTTGTGGGCTCCTTCTGCTTTCTTCTGCCCCCAGCAATAGCAAGGGGGGTAGGGAGTATGGGGGTAGTGGGAGTGAGGACAGGAATCGTCATGGGGAGTCATGCCTGTGGGAGAGGGACCATCTCAGGTGGATGTAAGTACCACACTGGGATTGCTAACACCATATTGGGTAGTGTGAGCGTTGCGGCTACCTGGAAAGCTTCTATACCGGGTGGAGGGTAAAAGAAGGGAATTTGAGTGAGGGGTCAGGTGACTGTTTCCCAAATGGGATTAGGCCCTTGAGGGGATGTGGATTCGTGGACCGTGGGTGTCGACAAATGCGCAGGAGGCTACTGTGGGAGTGGTGCTGTGACTGTTGAGACGTCAGGAATGACTGAAGCCTCCTGAGGAGGACGAGCATCCTCCTGTTGATTTTTGTTAAATGAGATGATGCATACTTGACCAGGGGGAAGGAGTGGTGGTGCTCCATGGTATGTCCCTAAAAAGGATGGATCTTTAAAAATCCCAGGACCCATCTCGACGAGTGGATATACTTCTTTGTTGGTGTGAATGAGAGGAAGAATGTTATCAAGATTGGAAGATGGATTAGGCTCGTAATGTGAGACTTGGTCAATCGTTACAATCTTTCCATTGTGGGGGAACATGATTTTCCGAAAGACGGATGATGCCACTGCCTTCATAGCATACATGTAGCTACATCCAAGAAAGATATTGTAATCGAGCTGAGTGTCGATAACTTCGATGTCAATGAGGATAGTTTTTCCCCCAAGTTCCATGGGGACATTTTGGAAGAGCCCTTCAAGGGATGATGGTCATCCGTCGTAAGATCGTAATGAAATGGCGGAAGGTATGAGTTCCGGGGAACCAAGTTTCTGCCATACTATTTTGGACATGATGGATGTAGATGCCCCTTCATCGATGATACATCGATGGATGGTGATGTTCCGTATTTTGACAGGTATTTGAATAGCAACTGCGGTGGGAAGACACGGTTCACAGCTATCAAGGTCAAAGGTGATGAGTCGAGTATCGGCAAGGTCGACTGCGCCCAGAGAAGAAAGTATTGATTTCCGCTGAGTAGGACAAGTCTGGAGGACCTCCAGAACTGACATGGCAGCCGGGGATTGTGCTAAGTCATCTACCAAGCTGTAGTTATGAGCGGCCCTAGCCTGTGGGTTGTGGACATTCCTGCGCAATGGGATGCGAGGGATGCATAATGGTGGTTCAGCGGAAGGGTGAGGGATCACCAACGGAGGTCCCTTCGGTGTAGGGTTTGTTTCTGCAGATGTAGGAGTAGACTCAGTTGTTGCAGGATACTGATGATTGCGTGTTTGCAGAAGGATTTCTTCCTCACTGGTGAGGAGAATTGTTCACTCTGCTGGATTGTTGGGATTGTGGTATTGGCCCACCTGAGGTGGGGGATGTTGCGTGTCCTGTTGGGTGTTTATCACACCTTGATGTGGGATAGGATTTTGCAGCATGGCAGGAAGGGGTTGTTGCGCATATTGTTGTTGTGCCTGCTGCAGGGCAGATTGTGCATGAGAAGGGGGAAGACTTCCAGAGTCCTTCAACCTTTTGAAATCAGCGATTTGTGGGAAATGGTGAGTGTAATGACCATATACGCCACAAAGAGCACAAGGGTGGATGGTTTTAACAGTATTTCGCCCTTGGCGTTTGTTGTTATTTCCCCCTTGGGGATTTTGGTTCCCTTGGTTCTGATTTCCCCCAGTGGGTTGATGTTGTGGGGGTTGATTCTCACCTTGACCAGGATTGTTGTTATTCCTGTTCCTTCCTTTCCTCTTAGTGTTGTTTTATGGATGAGTTGGATTGGCTGTGTTCAACTGTTCAAAATTTTGATATTGTTGAGCAGCAGAGGGTTGAATAAAATTTACCCCCGTATGAGGATATGGGGGAGCCATGGGTTGTGGAGGACCAGGAAAGGGAAAGTAAGGGTTCTGTGGTGGTGCAGCTCCATAAGGTACATAGGAAGGCGTGGCACTTTCACTAGTACTATAAGGTGATGTGGAGGGGGGACCACTGGTGGTTGGAAGAGGTGGATGTATGGGAGGTGCCGGTGGCGATCCACTAATGGGTGGAGGTGTAGCAAAAGGGTATGGCTATTGGTAAGGGGGTGGGGGGTAATAAGAAGTGCCCCCATATGCTGGTTGGTATTGAGGTGTTCCATACATCAGTGGTGGTTGGGGTTGTGGACTATGGTGTTTGGTGGCACCTATTAATCTGTCTCCTGAGTGAGACATCCCAGGTTTGTCTTGACCAAATGGCACAGGTTTGGGAAGATCAGGAAGTATCGTATATAAGTATCCTGACTGTGCATAGATGAGGTCATATTGTTGGGCTTTACTGATGGCTTCCTCTTCGGATTGTGGGAAGGTGGAAGCTACGTCCTTACCAAGTAGAGCGACAAGTGATCGAAGAAACCAGTCAAGACATTGTTGCTTGGTGGTTTCTGCATTACACAAACTACGTCGCCTACACCACTCATGAATATGGTCAGCAATGTGGGTCGCTGAGGAATGTTTGAATTTAGACAGTAGTTCTAGACCGTTGTCATGGTGGATGGGTAATTGGAAGAAAGTTAAGAAGGCTTTGGCCAAGGATTCAAAGGTCGTGTGGGACCCAGATTTTTCTTCGACATACCATTTGGTTGATGGGCCAGTAAGTGTGCGTTGAAAAAGACGCAGTCTGATAGAGTATTCCATGATGCTATTGGAAGAACACCATAGATGAAAGGTCATTACGTGATTGGCGGGGTCATCCCCTGCCCTCCCTTCAAACTTTGGTATGTCTGAAGGAAGTTTGGTTGGCATTGCAGGCCATGTGGCATCATGCAATATAGGATCGTTAGTGAGCTTGGTGAGATCTGGAATGTTGAGAGAGGCCAAGTATGGCATCTATAGTGGGGGTGGAGGGTTAGCTCCAGCCATGTTGTGTTGTGAACCTGACCCTTGATGGGGACTAGGTGGGTTGGTGCTCCCTCCTTGAGACGAAGAGCGTCCCCCGCCTCCGTGCAAAGGAGAGCGAGTGGACGGATGACCTTGGGAAGAAGACCCAAGTAAGGTAGAACCAAGCAAAGCTGATCCTAATATGGTGGCACTCACAGGAGTGTGTGAAGGAGGTACTGATGAGAAGGTACGACTAGATACTCCCCCTAATATAAGAAGAAGGTTGAGCAAACATCGTGAACAACGAGGGTTCTGTGGTTCCCCTATGATGTCAGACTAGTTGTGTGAAATGTGTGCAACAAGTGGTGAGAGAAAATATAGAAACAAGAGCCTTTTCCGTGATGGTCTTCACAATATATATATCAAAGTCAAATTATAATCAGATGTGCATCATACATAAATGAAAAAGAAGCATATATGTGGGTAAGAGGGTTTTTGTCCGCGTGGGGGAAACAAAAAGAAAGCAAATGCTCGTGTCCTAGAAGATGTAACGTCCTTCCTCTCAAATAGCACTGGATATTCCAATAGCTCTCAACAGTGGAGTCTGAAGTCACCGGAAGAGATACTAGTGAAGAATGAAATAACTAGTTATAATGAGGGGTAGAGGGGGAAATATCTCGAAAGAGTTGGCGATACTTCCCAATAGCCACACAAAATCCAATCAAGGTGCGATTGCAGCCCACAACCACCACCTGGGTAGATGTCCTAAAATTGGTCACTAGGTACCTCGGTCCAAGCGCGGCATTTAGATTTTCGGCCTAAGAAATGGGTCACGGGTTG
>ML778446.1:653867-667301 GCA_009831015.1 Picea engelmannii
CTTTCTGGTTCTCAAGATCGCTCAATGGCGCAAGAGAAGAGCATACTCAAGATTGTTACTTGCAATTTCTGGTCCCAAAATGTGAGTTTAGATGTGATTAGAATTGATGTTCAACTTAGATTTATAAACCAAATCAAGCCATCTATGTGGCCAAAAAGAAAAATAAGGGAAAATGATTTTTATCCACCTAAGTGCCTATGTTTGCTTGATTATCTCCTTTATAAGTTGAGGGGTCTAAGTGGTGCAGTATTTAGAGCATGCATATCATCATTCTTAACAAGGAAAATGCTTTTTCCCCACACCCAAGAGCTTACAATGTCAAATTTAGATCAAATGCGCGCCACCCAGTGCATACACAGGCACATAGAGCACGCAGGCGCTGTCGAACTTGAACTACAAAGCGCATGCGCGCAGAGGGAAATCGGTGCACAGGTGCATGCGCGCACGATGCGCGCCTGTGGGGTGGAATAACCGTGCGCCTGTGATAAAAAACCGAGAAGAAAAATCCAAATGGATTTCTCCCAATCTTCTGGTGAATTTACTGGTTAGCAAGTCAGTAGAGGCAGGTTTGTGAACCTGCAAGTTAATGAAATCAAAAGGAAAGCAAAATAAGCCCAAATGAGGGAGGAATTGATACCTTCTCCCCAGTATGGTTGCCAATCTGTTTGCACCCAATTCGTCACTAGGTGAGCAAATTAAGAGTGCTTACATGCCCAGTTGGGCTCTGCTAGGCATGACAGCTGTAAAAGGAAAGGTTAGAAAGAGAAACTACAAAGTTATAAACAAAAATTAAACTAAAAGAAATAAAAACTAAAAGCATATGAGAAAATGAAAAATAGAGACAAATGGACCAATATCACCAATGTATAAGCTGATCTATTGATGAAATCCAAAGGCACAAAGAAGAAAGTGGACTTGGGTCCCTTCTTTCTCCAATGGAAGGCTCTTGAGGCCCTCAAAGCTTGCTCTCCTTACAATGAAAAGATGAAAATGTGGGTGAAATAACTCCAAGCTTATCCACTCAAGTGAGGGGTGAATAGCTCTATGAAATGCAGCTTATGATGTTCATTGCCAAAGAATGAGTCCTTAGCAATCTCAGCAGCATAACAATACAAAGAATTCCTTGAGAAAATGGTGGTCATTCATGGCTTTTTATAGCCAAGCATTGGGTTATTATGTGACCTCTTTTGAATGAGAAAAGGGGCTATTTAGGGCTCAATTAGGTCTTTGACCAGCCCACCATGAGGATTGAGCTCGGATTTGGTGTCAAATCGACTTGGGAGCTGATCCATTACTGGTTGGGAGGCCGACCAATTTCAATAAATGCGTCGTTTAGCAGGCGCGCGGGTTTTTTGCCCAACAACCGTGCCTTGTGCACATATGAGCGCTTTGTACATTTCTGTTACGCGCATACGCGCGCGCACCCAGATGATGTAAAGCGCCTTTCAAATTTTTGGTCGTTTTGTATAGTTTTTTTTTTACCCTTTTGCAACGCTAAGGAATTAATCTTGTGCCATGAATGACTTTTTCTGTTTTGACGATGCAGAGTTCTTGTTTCCATGTGCGGACGAAATTTCAGTGATAACAGATGCCCCCTGATGGATGAGGTTAGGAGCAAAACGTATAGCCGAAATCCATCAATGTTTCTTTGACTGAGAATGGTGTTGTAAGGGAGAGCAAGAGTGGGACCGTGTAGAGCAATCCTTTGGAGAAGAAAGGAACCTGGAGAACCCAACCTTCGACAAGGTGCGTAACAATATACAACTATGTACAAACAAGGCGGGCATGCCCCATGCTCATATGATGTAACTCTGAAAAAAGATGATGGAAATGTTGATGTAGACCACTGCAGCGCCCTCGGGGGCGGAATGATAAAGGCAGAAGACAATTCTGAAAAGGAACATTCTCTGAACCATCTGTAATGGTCGCAGAAGTAAACAACGATGGTGATGTGGGCATTGGTGGCCCTACCAAGTTCAGAGGTCTTCGGCAACTGATAATAAAAACTGCAATAGTCGCAAAGTAAGACCCACCGCAACATGAGAAAGTGTTGGCGTCAAATGTTATGGGGGTCAACGACATCAGGGAGCAATGGTGTTTCCCCCTGTGTCATCCGAGATCTCTCATTAAATGGTAAATGAGAATCAAGATACTATCTCCATTCTGGAAAAGTGTGTTGATGCCGACAAAAGGGGGACGCGACTCCCAGAAGCAAAGGGCTGCGCGAAATCTACTATGGTGAGGAAGTGACAGAGGTACATGGACAAAGTCGAGAAGTGGAAAGACTCAAGACTGCCCTTGGTTGGAGCATATATGAGACAAACAGTGGTCGCAACCGTGTGACAAGGTCGAGTGTCAAGGGGATGCCAAGACCGAGGATAAGTTGTGCCAGAGGCGGGACAAGGTGAACAAATTCAGAGGATATAGGGAAGTGACCTGGCTAATACTCTGAAGATATAGACGATGTCGGCGGGGGTAAATGAAAAGTAATGCTTCAACCAAAGGTGACATGGGTTGCATGTGGCCAAAAGGAAAGCAGGTCACCAACAGTGATGACAAAAGTAAAGGACAGAAAATAAACGTGTTTGTACAATAAACAATGAATAAATGGGGAAAATGTACAAATACATAAACGGGTGCCCCAGTGTGAAATGAGTGCCCCAGGGAGGGCAGAAATTTCTGGGAAAATTGATGAAGGGTGAGGGCCCCATTGGTGAGTTTCTGTATGAGGTAGGTGAAATGGAGATAGGTTCGCAGATGGGCAAACTGATGGTGGATGAGATGGTGGGTTCATGACCCTGCGGAGGTGCAGGTAAAAAAGAACGTAACCATGAAGTGATGATCTGGGAGTCCATATGGGAACCTAGCAAAATGAGAAGAAGAAGAAGTATGTGGTTGATCTGCAACATGAGGAAAGACCACCGATACTCCCATCCCTAAAGGGTGATGAAGAATAGAATGAGTGTCAAAAAGTGCCAAAAGGTGCTATGAATGGGACAACTCATGTGGGGAAGAAAAACTACCGGGTACCAGTACCAAAAATGCCAATGGAGGTGTGAGTACTGCAGAGCTGGAAATGGGTATCCTAAAGGCCAAAATCAGGTGGTGTGACTGGGAATGTAAATGCAATATAGCGGGAGAGACTACATGCCAGTGCTGAGTATATACCTGAAGGAATGATGTGAAGAGATGATGGCCGAGTACCTGCACACAGAACAACCAAATACCCAAAGTGAACAATATCTGAAGATAATAACAAATATGAACATGTATTAGATAAATGTGACAATGCACGTATGTACCTGGGCATGATATGAAGAAAAGGCGCACCGGGGGCTCGGGATGAAAAGCGGCCCAGGGACAGCCATTATGTAGGTGGCGGGACGCTGATCCCGTGGCTAAAGACGTTTCAAAAAATGGACGTCGTGGGCTCCCGGAATGGTGAGTGGAGCTGTGGCAAAATGCCTATATATAGTTGTACGGCCCACATTGCCACCTCATTTTTACCTTCTGCTACAGTGAGTTTCCGAGCAGATTCAAAGGATATTGAGTGATTTTGAGAGAACGAGGTATCTGATCGATGGCGTGCGAGTTTCAGGTTAGTGGTCTAATCCTCCTGCATAGCTATAGGTTTCCAATTTTTGGGTAGGGTAGGTACGGGGGTTCGTACGGGGGTTTTGGGGGGTTTTTTGATAGGGTGTGGGCCCCAATGCCTAGGTGACTCAGTGGAAGGCGTGCATGCGTGCGCGCCTGTACACTAAATAAGCGCGCATTAATGCGCGTGTGTAGGAATTTAAGGCGCTCCCTAGGGGCACGCCTGTGGGGTAGACAGGCGCACATGAGTGCGCGCCTGTGGGGTCTAGAGGCGCTGGGGAGTTTTCATTTGGCTCCATCCTGGTAGCCTATTTCTTGGAGAGGGTGCCGATGTTGTGCCCGAGGGTTCTCCTAGAGGCACCAGGGGTACGAGAGTCACGCTTAAGGCGGTGGTCTCAGATTTTGGTTCGCCACGGTGGTGGCGAAGGTGGGCACTACTTTTCGACGCAGACGACGCAGATATGGCGGCAGATGTCGCAGGTCATACTGCAGTACCCCTATGCTGGGGTAGACTTTCGGGGGGACCCGGACATGGTATTGCCTCCTGGGGAAGTTTTTGATCACAGAGGTATGTCGTGTATTTATATGTTTTTCTTTATGTTGTGATTTTGATATACCAGGTTAGATGTATGATGTATAGACACTGATATGATCGGTTGTTGTTTGTTTTGTGCATGTGAAAATTTTGCACCTCGTGGGCGCAAGGTGGAGTTGTATAGACCGTCGGTGCAGCCAGAGGGGAGGCCTCCACGTGGAGGAAGCCGGCCATGGGATGAGGCTGCGGGGGCACCAGTAGAGCCCGAGAGACCGACGAGGAGGCACCGTTTTGATGACCCTGGTGCGGGGCCATCACATGCTCCTCCGGTGGTGGCCGGAGGTGATGATGAGGATATCCGCCGTCATTTTGAGACGATGTTGTGGGACGTGCCTAAGGGCATGTGGATTCGTATCAAGGACGAGGAGTTCCTGGAGCAGTGTATAGGGTTACCGCCACCATGGCAGTCAATCATGTGGGGAGCAGCTGTGCTCGCCGCCATGACTAGTGGACACCTGCCGCCAAGGCAGGAGGGTCCTGCAGGTGCTCCACCACCACCGCTTGGGGCAGGTAGGGGTGGGCCACCACCTCCTCCTGAGGGAGGGGCAGCTGGGGGTGCGATAGAGGCCCACTGATTGTATGTATATTTTTTGTACACTGTTTTTGATACGCTGGTGAGCCGATGTATTTTTGTACCGAGATGTGGTACAGGCCGGAGGGCCGATGTATATATATGTTGTATGAAAACATTCGGATGGTCGGGGAGGCCTTGATATATATATGATTATACACCCTTTTTTTGAGATCCAAATGTGGTTTACATGTGTTTTTTGTGTTGATGTTGATGATGTTGATTCTATCTATATGCTGTGACAGGATATATGTGATGTTTATGTATGTGTAGCTTGATGTGATATATGCCAATCTAGAACCATGTTAGCTATGTGATATGTTGTTTGATTCAATTCTCTGGGAATATGTGTAAATTTAATGGAATCAAAATGTCGAGATAATAATCTAACCTGCAGGTATTTGCGAAAGAGGCACGGATCGCGTACACGGTACACATTAATAAGTTGGAGAATGACCAGTTGAGAGTCGAGGAGAACGCTAATGTGATGAATATGATGATGTTGGGCGTCAGTCAGGAGGCCGATGACAGCAGTGTATTCGGCTTGGTTATTGGTTGCTGGTCCTAAACAGATGTCGCTGGAATGTAGCATTTCATGTGAAGGGGTGTAGAGAGCCGAAGCAAGATTTTGTGTCCAACGGTTGGCACCGTCGGCGTAACCAATGTGGTAAGTTGGTGGAGGATTCATCTGTCAATAGCACAAAGGACGGTTTTAGATGAGGGAGAAAAAATATTAAAAACGCTAGAAAGGAAAAATAACCTAAAGTAGCGTGACTATGTTTAAGCATAAAATTTCTTGAGGTATAACCCATTGACGGGTTCTTTGAGCATGAGGCCTTCGGGGGAGGCCAGGAAGTATGTGCCTTTGGTGAGGCAATGTTGGATGATGTAAGGGCCATGCCAGAGTGATTCAAATTTGTCGTGGCCAAAGGTATCATGAGCGATATCGTAGGCAAGGAAGAGGTCGCCTTCGCGAAATGAGCGAAGGTTGACATGGAGATCAAAGGTAGCCTTGGATCATTTTTTAGCTGCCTCGTTGTTCTTTAATGAGGACCGACGATCCTCATCCAGAGACTCCAAGTTCAGCAAGCGCTGCTCCATTGGAGCAGTGTCAGGTAAAAGCTTGATTGCGGTGCGAAGGGTGGGAATTTCGCACTCGATGGGAAGACTTGCCTCGACCCCATGGACTAAGTGAAATGGTGTGAAACTTGTGGCGGTCTTCACTGCCATTCGGTAACCCCATAGCGTGGAAAATAACATATGATGCTAATTGGTTTTATGTTTATTAACCGTGTGTTGTAACATGGTCTTGAGGACTTTGTTCATTGCCTCGACCTGTCCGTTTGACTAAGGATAGTATGGTGAGGCAAACTCGTGAGAGAAGCCTAACCGAGATGAGAGTTCGACGAAGATCTCATTCTCAAAATGTTTCCCATGATCGGAAACTAGTTGGAGTGGTACTCCGAACCGAGATATGACGTGGTTGAAGAAAAAACGCGCTGCAGTGTCAGCGGTGTTGTTGAAAGTGGGCATAGCTTCGGCCCATTTGGTGAAGTAATCAACAGCGACGACAATGTATTTGTGACCATTACTGGAGGGGGTATTACAAGTCATAAAGTCAATGCCCCATTTACAAAAGGGGCCTGCAGTTATGACCGGGTGAAGAAGAGCAGGGGGAGCACGGGCTTTGTTGGCATAGAGCTGACATTGCTCACAATGTTTCACGGCATGAATGCAATCATGAAACAGGGTAAGCCAAAAGTAACCGGCCCAGATAATCTTTTTAGCCATGGCGATGCCCGAAAGATGGCCCCCACAGGCGCCGCTGTGGCAGTCCTTTAAGACTCTGTCGGCCTCGTCAATAGTCAGGCAGCGACAGAGAATAGTGTCGACGCCCCGCCGATATAGGATGTCACCGATGAGGAGATAGCGGGGGGCCTGATGGCGAATGCGTCAACGATCATCTCGTGATAGGTGATTTCCGAACTTTTGAGTTCGTAGGTAGATGAGAAGGTCACCATACCATGGATCATCAGAAGTGATGTAAAAGAGATGTTCGTCAGGAAAGTCAGTATTGACGGGAGCACTAGGTGTGTCAGAGGGAAGGGCCGTGACAAGTTCAGCGAGAACGAGGGCCTTCTTACTCTTTGGTGTTGAAAATTTGAGGTCGTACTCCTGAAGGATAACAATCCATCGAGCAAATTTGTCGTTAACTTGGCGACGGCTGAGAAAATATTGCATAGGGTTGGAATCTGCGACGACCTTAGTGGTGCGAAGCAGAATGTAATGGCACAGTTTCTGGACTGCGAGGACAACTGCAAGAGCAAGTTTCTCTTCATGTTTGTACTTCAGGGGTGGTCCTGAAAGATTCTTAATGACGTAGTAAATGACGTGTTCATGATTGTCATCTCCGAGCTGAACGAGGACACGAGCTACTGATACAGCTGATTTTGATACATAGAGGATGTAGTCGCGATTGTAGTCAGGTGCACTAATCAAAGGTGCATTGGAAAGCACTGTTTTAAGATCGTCAAACGACTGTTGGGCATAGTCGTCCCAATGAAAAGGGATGTCGTGACGCAGTAAGCGAAGGAAACCATGTGCATGTATAGCGTAATCAGGAACAAAGCACCTCAGAAAGTTGGCTTTGCCCTGGAGACTCTGTAGTTGGCGCAAATTCCAAGGAGGTGGAATTTTGGTGATGGATTGGACTTTGAGGGGGTCCACGGTGATGCCGCTTTGGGAAACGATGAAACCGAGGAGGCGCCCTGCGGTGAGGCAGAACACACACTTGAGAGGATTCAAGCAGATTTTGTACTGACGACACCGTTGAAAGGTGACTCATAAATCATCGAGGTGTTGGGTGCGCTTCCTGGATCGAGCGGTGAGGTCGTCTATGTAAGCGAGGATGATTGCAGCCAGATCATGAAATATGTATGTCATGGCCCACTGGAAAGTTGCACCAGCATTTTTGAGGCCGAAGGGCATGACACGATATGAAAATGTACCCCACGGGGTAATGAATGTGGTTTTGTACTGATCGGCTGGGTGGATTTGAATTTGGTTATAGCCAGAGAATCCTTCCATGAAGGAGAGAGCCTCGTGGCCGGCACAATCATTGATGATCTGATTGATGAAAGGCGTTGGGAAGTTGTATTTTGGACATGCATTATTGAGATTGCGAAAGTCGGTGCAGACGCGAATAGAGTCATGTTTTTCGTCGACGGGTACAGGGTTGGAAACCCATGAGGTATAAGCAATGGGGTAAATAAATCTGGCCGTGCACAATTTGTCAATTTCGGCTTTGATAGTCATGGCCTTGGATGGGTGTAGCGGTCGCTGTTTCTGGCGAACTGGTGTGATGTCAGGCCAGGTGTCGATGCGATGTTCGACGATAGAGGGGTCGAGGCCAGGCATCTCCATGTATGACCAGGCGAAGATATCCCTAAATTCCTGGAAGAGGGCTTTGTATGCGGTGACTTCCTAAGGAGTGCAAGCAGCTCCAATGATGATTTCTTCGACGATGCCCGGTTTAATGGAAATGTCGATTTTGATGGTGGGGGAAATTTTAGCCAGATTACCTTCTTCAAAAGCGTCGGGTGCAGGAATAGGATTGTTGAACCAATCGATAGTCCCTGATGGAATAAAATCTTTGGTTTCAACCGCGTAAATAGAATTGTGGCAAGGAGGCAACAAGTCTTCCTGCGGAAGGAAGAGTGCACGATGATGTAGTGCATCCCAGGGAGAGTCTGGGCATTGTAGCTCTTCTAGTATTTCTTTGTCGCATTGGAAACGATGGGAATATAATGGATCGTGAGGAGTGATCTCAGTGACAGTGTGGTTTCTCCCTGCTAAGGAAATAGAGGGGGTATCCCTAGGAGAGGGTGAGGGTTCACTCGACATAAACCATATATTGAGGTACATAGGGGTACCCTTGGTGGTGGGATGAAGAGTCTCCGTAGGGGGATGAGCAGGAGAGTTGGGTGGGTTACGGGGTAAATCCTCATATACATCATCTAAGAACCATGGAGGCGTAGGGAGGGCCTCAGGCTGGGGAGAATGACGTGAAAATTCGCCAGTGGCGAAGTAAGGTCGACTACTGCCTCTGCGGGTTGGTGTAGCAGGGCTAATTGATGTTGCCGATATTCGATGATGATTAGACATTGGTAGGTAAAATGAGCCAATGAATCGCAAAGAGAGCAAGGGCATCTCATGCGTTCATTGACTGAAGTAGTGACATAGAGAATGTCAGTGATAGGTCTTGTAGAGAACATAGCAGGGCGTGGGTTGTTCTGAAAGTCTTGGCTTATGATAGCTAATGCCTGTCGGAAACGAGGCAGTGTTGGACAATGATGGGTGTAATGGCCATACTCAGAACAGATGGCACACGCGAATTTGGTCTTCAACCATTTACTACTGGAAGGTTGAGTGGTAGCAGTAGTAATGGATGGTGCGAGGGTTGGATTGGGGGGAATCAAATTCCGTAATTCTGGTAGTGATGGGCAGTTGTTGGTTTGGTGACCCTCTTTGTCACACAATGCGCAAGGTGGTGGGATGCGCGGAGGAAGTGGAGTTGTGGGCTCCTTCTGCTTTCTTCTGCCCCCAACAGTAGCAAGGGGGGTAGGGAGTATGGCGGTAGTGGGAGTGAGGACAGGAATCGTCATGGGGAGTCCTACCTGTGGGCGAGGGACCATCTCAGGTGGATGTAAGTACCACACTAGGATTTCTAACACCATATTGGGTAGTGTGAGCGTTGCGGCTACCTGGAAAGCTTCTATACCGGGTGGAGGGTAAAAGAAGGGAATTTGAGTGAGGGGTCGGGTGACTGTTTCCCAAATCGGATTAGGCCCTTGAGGGGATGTGGATTCGTGGACCGTGGGTGTCGACGAATGCGCAGGAGGCTCCTGTGGGAGTGGTGTTGCGACTGTTGAGACGTCACGAATGACTGAAGCCTCCTGAGGAGGACGAGCATCCTCCTGTTGATTTTTGTTAAATGAGATGATGCATACTTGACCAGGGGGAAGGTGTGGTGGTGCTCCATGGTATGTCCTTAACAAGGATGGATCTTTAAAAATCCCAGGACCCATCTCGACGAGTGGATATACTTCTTTGTTGGTGTGAATGAGAGGAAGAATGTTATCGAGATTGGCAGATGGATTAGGCTCGTAATGTGAGACTTGGTCAATGGTTACAATATTTCCATTGTGGGGGAACATGATTGTCTGAAAGACGGATGATGCCACTGCCTTCATAGCATACATGTAGCTACATCCAAGAAAGATATTGTAATCGAGCTGAGCGTCGATAACTTCGATGTCAATGAGGATAGTTTTTCCCCCAAGTTCCACGGGGACATTTTGGAATATTCCTTCAGGGCATGATGGTCATCCGTCGTAAGCTCGTAATGTAATGGCGGAAGGTATGAGTTCCGGGGAACCAAGTTTCTGCCATACTATTTTGGACATGATGCATGTAGATGCCCCTTCATCGATGATACACCGATGGACGGTGATGTTCCGTATTTTGACTGGTATTTGAATAGCAATTGCGGCGGGAAGACACGGTTCACAGCTGTCAAGGTCAAAGGTGATGAGTCAAGTATCGGCAAGGTCGACTGCGCCTAGAGCAGAAAGTAGTGATTTCCGCTGAGTAGGAAAAGTCTAGAGGACCTCCAGAACAGACATGGCAGTCGGGGATTGTGCTAAGTCATCTACCAAGCTGTAGTTATGAGCAGCCCTAGCCTATGGGTTGTGGACATTCCTGCGCAATGGGATGCGAGGGATGCATAATGGTGGTTTGGTAGAAGGGCGAGGGATCACCAATGGAGGTCTCGTCGGTGTAGGGTTTGTTTCTGTAGATGTAGGAGTAGACTCAGCTATTGCAGGATACTGACGATTGTGTGTTTGCAGAAAAATTTCTTCCTCACTGGTGAGGAGAATTGTTCACTCTGCTGGATTGTTGGGATTGTGGTATTGGCCCACCTAAGGTGGGGGATGCTGCGTGTCCTGTTGGGTGTTTATCACACCTTGATGTGGGATAGGATTTTGCAGCATGGTGGGAGGGGGTTGTTGCACATATTGTTGTTGTGCCTGCTGCGGGGCAGATTGTGCAGGAGAAGGGGAAAGACTTTCAGAGTCCTTCAACCTTTTGAAATCAGCGATTTGTGGGAAATGGTGAGTGTAATGACCATATACGCCACAAAGAGCACAAGGCTGGATGGTTTTAACAGTATTCTGCCCTTGGCGTTTGTTGTTATTGCCCCCTTGGGGGTTTTGGTTCCCTTGTTTCTGATTGCCCCCAGTGGGTTGATGCTGTTGGGGTTGATTCCCACCTTGACCAGGATTGTTGTTATTCCTGTTCCTTCCTTTCCTCTTAGTGTTGTTTGATGGATGAGTTGGATTGGCTGTGTTCAACTGTTCAAAATTTTGATATTGTTGAGCAGCAGAGGGTTGAATAAAATTTACCCCCGTATGAGGATGTGGGGGAGCCATGGGTTGTGGAGGACCAGGAAAGGGAAAGTAAGGGTTCTGTGGTGGTGCAGCTCCATAAGGTACATAGGAAGGTGTGGAACTTTCCCTAGTACTATAAGGTGATGTGTAGGGGGGACCACTGGTGGTTGGAAGAGGTGGATGTATGGGAGCTATCGGTGGCGGTCCACTAATGGGTGGAGGTGTAGCAACAGGGTATGGCTATTGGTAAGGGGGTGGGGGATAATAAGAAGTGCCCCCATATGCTGGTGGGTATTGAGGTGTTCCATACATCGGTTGTGGTTGGGGTTGTGGACTATGGTGTGTGGTGGAACCTATTAATCTGTCTGCTGAGTGAGACATCCCAGGTTTGTCTTGACCAAATGGCACAGGTTTGGGAAGATCAGGAAGTACCGTATATAAGTATCCTGACTGTGCATAGATGAGGTCATATTGCTGGGATTTACTGATGGCTTCCTCTTCGGATTGTGGGAAGGTGGAAGCTACATCCTTACCAAGGAGAGCGACAAGTGATCTAAGAAACCATTCAAGACATTGCTTCTTGGTGGTTTCTGCTTTACACAAACTACGTCGCCTAGGCCACTCATGAATATGGTCAGCAATGTGGGTGGCTGAGGAATGTTTGAAGTTAGACAGTAGTTCTAGACCGTTGTCATGGTGGATGGGTAATTGGAAGAAAGTTAAGAAGTCTTTGGCCAAGGATTCCAAGCTCGTGTGGGACCCAGATTTTTCTTCGACATACCATTTGGCTGATGGGCCAGTAAGTGTGCGTCGAAAAAGACGTAGTCTGATAGAGTCTTCCATGATGCTATTGGAAGAACACCATATATAAAGGTCATTACGTGATTGGCAGGGTCATCCCCTGCCTTCCCTTCAAACTTTGGTATGTCTGAAGGAAGTTTGGTTGGCATTGCAGGCCATGTGGCATCATGCAATATAGGATCGTTAGTGAGCTTGGTGAGATCTGGAATGTTGAGAGAGGCCAAGTATGGCATCTATAGTGGGGGTGGAGGGTTAGCTCCAGCCATGGTGTGTTGTGAACCTGACCCTTGATGGGGACTAGGTGGGTTGGTGCTCCCTCCTTGAGAGGAAGAGGGTCCCCCGCCTCCGTGCAAAGGAGAGAGAGTGGACGGATGACCTTGGGAAGAAGACTCAAGTAAGGTAGAACCAAGAAAAGCTAATCCTAAGATGGTGGCACTCACAGGAGTTTGTGAAGGAGGTATTGATGAGCAGGTACGACCAGATACTCCCCCTAAGATAGGAGGAAGGTTGAGCAAACGTCGTGAACAATGGGGGTTCTGTGGTTCCCCTATGATGTCAGACTAGTTGTGTGAAATGTGTGCAACAAGTGGTGAGAGAAAATATAGAAACAAGAGCCTTTGTCGTGATGGTCTTCACAATATATATATCAAAGTCAAACTGTAATCAGATGTGCAACATACATAAATGAAAAAGAAGCATATATGTGGGTAAGAGGGCTTTTGTCTGCGTGCAGGAAACAAAAAGAAAGCAAATGCTCGTGTCCTAGAAGACATAACGTCCTTCCTCTCAAATAGCACTGGATCTTCCAATAGCTCTCAACAGTGGGGTCTGAAGTCACTGGAAGAGATACTAGTGAAGAATGAAATAACTAGTTATAATGAGGGGTAGAGGGGGCAATATCCCGAAAGAGTTGGTGATACTTCCCAATAGACACACAAAATCCAATCAAGGTGCGATTGCAGCCCACAACCACCACCTGGGTAGATGTCCTAAAATTGGTCACTAGGTACCTCTGTCCAAGCGCGGCATTTAGATTTTCGGCCTAAGAAATGGGTCACGGGCTGGATCCCATCCAAGAGGTGGGTGCCTCAAGGGGGGACGCACAGAACAACCGAACCTTGGCCTTCAACCCTTCACGGGTATCTCCCTGCCTTATGGTGATTGGAATGTTGGACTTGGGGGATTTGAAAGTTCCCTATTTGTCAACTTCTATGTTTGAAATTGTGAGAACCAGATAACGGGGGGTTATTTGGATGCCTACCCCCGAAATCCTACCTAGATTAAAATTTTCTTTTGGCACCTCCTGTGGAGGACAACTTAGTGAGTTGTTAGAAAGATTTTAGATGAAGTTGTTTTGTGAGGCTGGGGGTGAAAACCAACCTCGTTTGATTAAAAGTGGGAGTGGATAGTCCAATCAAGAAAAG
>ML778446.1:667754-679249 GCA_009831015.1 Picea engelmannii
GCCTATGTTTGCTTGATTATCCCCTTTATAAGTTGAGGGGTCTAAGTGGTGCAGTATTTAGAGCATGCATATCATCATTCTTAACAAGGAAAATGCTTTTTCCCCACACCCAAGAGCTTACAATGTCAAATTTAGATCAAATGTGCGCCACCCAGTGCATACATAGGCGCAGAGAGCGCGCGGGCGCTGTCGAACTTGAACTACAAAGCGCATGCGCGCAGAGGGAAATCGGTGCACAGGCACCTGCGCGCACGATGCGCGCCTGTGGGGTGGAATAACCGTGTGCCTGTGATAAAAAACCGAGAAGAAAAATCCGGATGGATTTCTCCCAATCTTTTGGTGAATTTACTGGTTAGCAGGTCGACAGAGGTCGGTTTGTGAACCTGCAAGTTAATGAAATCAAAAGGAAATCAAAATAAGCCCAAATGAGGGAGGAATTGATACCTTCTCCCCAGTATGGTTGCCAATCTGTTTGCACCCAATTCGTCACTAGGTGAGCAAATTAAGAGTGCTTACATGCCAAGTTGGGCTCTGCTAGGCATGACAGCTGTAAAAGGAAAGGTTAGAAAGAGAAACTACAAAGTTATAAACAAAAATTAAACTAAAACAAATAAAAACTAAAAGCATATGAGAAAATGAAAAATAGAGACAAATGGACCAATATCACCAATGTATAAGCTGATCTATTGATGAAATCCAAAGGCACAAAGAAGAAAGGGGACTTGGGTCCCTTCTTTCTCCAATGGAAGGCTCTTGAGGCCCTCAAAGCTTTCTCTCCTTACAATGAAAAGTTGAAAATGTGGGTGAAAGAACTCCAATCTTATCCACTCAAGTGAGGGGTGAATAGCTCTATGAAATGCAGCTTATGATGTTTATTGCCAAAGAATGAGTCCTTATCAATCTCAGCAGCGTAACAATACAAAGAATTCCTTGAGAAAATGGTGGTCATTCATGGATTTTTATAGCCAAGCATTGGGTTATTATGTGACCTCTTTTGAATGTGAAAAGGGGCTATTTAGGGCTCAATTAGGTCTTTGACCAGCCCACCATGAGGATTGAGCTCGGATTTGGTGTCAAATCGACTTGGGAGTTGATCCATTAGTGGTTGGGAGGCCGACCAATTTCAATAAATGCACCGTTTAGCAGGCACGCGGGTTTTTCTCCCAACAGTCGCGCCTTGTGCACATATGCGTGCTTTGTACGTTTCTGTTATGCGCATACGCGCGCACACCCAGATGATGTAAAGCGCCTTTCAAATTTTTGGTCATTTTGTATAGTTTTTGTTTACCCTTTTGCAATGTTGTGGAATTAATCTTGTGCCATGAATGACTTTTTCTGTTTTGACGATGCGGAGTTCTTGTCGCCATGTGCGGACAAAATTTCAGTGATAACACAGAGTTTGTCGGGGGTCGCACCAGTGAACGCACAGAATCATGGTTGGAAGGCATGACAAGGTGTTTTGCCTTAAGGGACTATGCATCCAACTCAAAGGCAAAGATTGCCATTTTTTCAGTTAAGAGACAGCACCTTGAACTGGTGGGGCAACCTGGAAAGACAACTGCACCTTACCCCAGACACAGTATGATGCAAGAGAATCTCTCCACGTCAGCCAGCCAGCCATCCAGCCAGGTCGAGTGCGTGCATTCAAGCTGAAGAGAGGTGCAGTCCTCATTTGAAATTTGAATTTAATGTAATTAAATTTTTAAGTTATTGAGCTGGGAATCCGTGCCTTTGTGCAGGCTGTAGATAAGAGAGACCATTAATGTTTGGATGGCTGAGATCTAGATCTGATTCTAGACTAGACAGCCCATTCAATGCAATTGAATAGGGTAGGTAGGTTGGAGGGAAGAGCTCAAAGAGCCCCCTCAGGTAAAAGAGATTTTCAGATCTCATTTTGGAGTTAGTGAGGATTGAGATGAGTAGAGCCAGAGAGAGCTTGAGAACACCTTGTAATTACAGGCATTTGTCATTTTAATACAAAAGAGTAGTTTTTCCTGCATTACTATGTGTTATGTGGATGTTTGTGTGTGTTCTCTATGTATGTTGTAGATGTATGTTATGTTGATGCATTCTGCAGGAGTTGTTTGGTTTCAGGCTTGAGAGGTCTTTGAGGTTTCATGTCAGGAGGGCATGACAGAGTGCTGCAGTCTCTGAATACCAGTGCACAGAGGTTTCACTTCTGAACACTGTGGGTTCAGACAAAGACATGTTGCGGCATAGGAACTGGAGTCAACAACTCAGGAGAAGACCTCAAGGTTGTTGAATACCTTGCAGGCAAGGATGTTTATGAGAGACACAATTGCAGATAGAATTTTGTTGTGAATTCTGTAAAGCTCTGCCAAATGGGCATTGAGCATATGCACAGTGGTGCTGAGGGAGGAACTCTGTTGTGAGTTCAGACAGAATCCAGAATCACTGAGGATTCTGAGAAGCTCTTCCAGGTGGGCATTGAGAGAGTGCAAGGAGTGCACGATAGAAGACAGAACTACTGAACGTTTTGTGAAAGGGAAACTCTGCCAGGTGGGCATAGAGACAGTTTACAGATAGGCACAAGAAGAAGGGAACTCTTTGAGTTCTGGAACTTAGAGGAAGAATCCACTGAGGGATCTTCGTTGGGTTACTGAATACCCAGAAGGTTCAGCAAGAAGTTGCTTGAGGTAGAAGGATAGCCAGGAGGGCGTCCATATTCTCCATCTGTGGGAGAAGAAAGATAAAATCCCTTAGGGGTATAAGTGGTTGAGAAGCTCAGGAGGGACAGTGCCTTTCACGCACAGAGTCGGACTGCAAGGAGTGCAGTGGCTGAAGAACTCTTTGGAGAGTTCAAAGTTCCTAAAGCTCAGGAGGAACAGTGTTTTTACATGCGTAGTTGAGAACTCGGAGTGAGGAGTTTGCAGAGGAGAAGGAAGGCAAAGGCTGAGGCCTTTGAGAACTGGAAATTATTCCAAGTCTCGAAAGAAAACGCAAGAGATCAAGAGGGAGCAACAACAGTCATCAGATTGGTTGGGAATTAGATCTGGATCATTGAAGGAGTGCATCAGAAGGAGTGCATGGGAGAAACGATCTGCACCGTCAAATCTAGGAGAAAAATCTCGTTAGTCATCGGATCTGGCAAAGAAGCAAGGAGGTTATGACTGGGTTTCCAAGGTGCAAGCCTAGAAGATTGTGGACCATTGGATGTTCACATGAAATCCCATCAGTCGTCGGATCGGGTGAAGGCGCGCAGAGTTTAGCCTCTGGAGGAGCATCGAGAAGGATGGATCTGAACCATCAAATCTTGAGCAAATTTCTCGTTAGCCGTCAGATTGGATAGGAGCTGCACGAGGTTTACCGTCATGGACAGGAGGCGAAAAATACCGATGAGGGCATAGCCATCAGGATAGCAGTCATCGAGAAATCAGGATTCTCGAGGTGGAGAAAATTGAGACACTTCAAGTCTCGAAATGTCGGGAAGATTTGGACCGTCTGTTAGTGGAGACACGTGGCGGAGATCTGAAGAGAGTCGAAGATCGAAGTTTCATGAGTCCAAAGGATGAGGTGTCCAGGACACTTGAAGTTGCGAACCCCAAGAGGTAACCTGGACCATCCATTTATTTAGGATGCATGTCAGAGATCCAAAGAAAGTCAGGGATCGGCATATCAGGGATTCCGTAGACACGAAGTCTTTTCATTTCGAAATTGCGAACCCCGAAACCCCGAAAGGAGGGAAAGTAGCATTATGGGCCAGCTGTCAGCATAGTGGAGAGTTAGGATTTGGAGAATCGGAAATCCCGTGGGCATATGCATTTTGGCATTGGAAACCCCGAAACCTCGATGAGGGATAAGCCTGAGGTCACAGGGATAGTGGTCATATTTGGCCAGGCGCCTAGCCAGGAAGGTTAACACGTAGGGAGCGCGTCAAGATTCGAGGAATAGTGAGTCCTGAGGACATTCGCATTTTGGCATTGAAAAGTCTGAAACCCCGATGGGGAACAAGGCTGCGGTCTTGTGAGTTAGGGGTCATGTGGACCAGGAGCTTAGCCTGGAGGGCTAACGGGGATTTGAGAGCATCGGGAAATTAGAACCCAAAACCCTAGAAGAAAGACATGAGGTTGTGGTCACATGGACCAAAGGGCATAGCCAGACGGGATAAGGTCGGCAGAGAGCTCATCGGTGATCGAGGAATCGAGAGGTTAGGAATTCTCGACAGCAGGAAGTCTGAAACCCCGAAGCCCGATATTCATATTCCTGTGGGGAATTTGTTCATGGTCCGTGCAGAGGCCGAGACAGGGAAAGAGAAGACTTGTGGGTCATATTTTCACAGTGATTCCTGAGGGAATCCAAGGAGCCTCTTCGGCTCAGTGAAAGGGGATTTTTGAATGATCCTATGAGTGGGCAAGGAGTTTGTCGGAGGAGGTAGCTCGTGCTTGCGTCAAGTGGTATCAGAGCCGAAAATTCATTTGTATATTTCAGGTGAAGGAAGACAGAGTTGTTGAGGACTCTGTAAGGATTGTTTGCAGGAAGGTAGCAGTCCGGAAGACAGTCAAGGAGACTGTAGGAGGATGAAGCTGATATAACTCCTAGTGCGGAGTGACATCGGCAGATTTGCCAAGAAGGCAAACAGAGGCAGCAACATGAATATTGAAGGCCATAGGCATGCTGGGAAGAAAATCAAGGCAGAAAGGCATGCAGGGATGGATAGAGATCTCGCTGAAATAATGGAAAAAATAGATGAGCTCGAATTGAAGCTGTGGAAAGATAAGAAGATGGTTCAGGTATGTGAACTAGAGATTGGAAAATTTCTCGGTGAGGAGAATGAATTGGGATCAGCTGAGGATCTCAAGAACTTCCAGGAGGGCATAGAAGTAGAAATTCCCATTTGCCAGGAGGGAAACAGATTGAGATCACTACGGGATCTCACGAAATTTCAGGAGGATAGCGAGGGAATTTTACATTGCTAGCTGGGAAGTGAAATGAGATCGTTGTGGCATCTCGAAGACTTTCAGGAGGGCAGCAGAAGCATCTCAGACTGCCAGGTGGGAAGAGATGAGCATTCGAGACTGTTTGAAGGTCTCATGGACTCGGAGGTGAGTTCAATTTAGCAAGGGTTGTTGATGAAGATGGGATCGGTTGATCTCATAGTCTGCCAGGAGAGCAGTGGAAGCATCCCATATTTCCAGGTGGGCAGGGATGAGTAGATGAGTTGGAATCAGCCGGAGGAGCTGACCGAGAAGATGAGACTGTCTGAGGGTCTCATAAATTCAGAAATAGAGTTGGATCAGCATGTGCAGCTGACAGAGGAGGAGGACCTAAGAGATATTCTGATGATTGGGGGAATTGGAGTATTCCTGCCATTTGCCCAGGAGGAGGCAGAAGTCTGTGTTGCAGATGATGCAGCAAAAACAACAGAATAGTCAGCTGAGACTGTCAAGGAGGAATTGGAGCAGACTTTGGAAGTTGCCCAAGCAAATGAAGAAGAAAATGAGCATTTGGAGGAATGGCTCAACGCTTTCAGCTAGGAAGCTAAAAGAGTTGTAGCATTGGAGTTGATAGAAAAAGAAGCAGAAGAGGATGACGAGCATTCTGAGGAATGGCTCAGCATTTTCAGCCAAGAAGCTGAAGAGACTGCAACTTGGGAGTTTGCAGCAAAAGAAGAAAAAGGGGTAGATAACATTTGTTTTGCTGATTTGTGGGAACATATTGAAGCCCTGGAGGAAAGGGTGAAAGTGCAAGGCGTGCACATCCAAAAAGTGAAGTTGGAGACTGATGAAGGAGGCATGGGAGATCATAATGATCTGCTCATGTGCCAAAAAAAATTGCAGCAGAGGAGACTGCAAAAGCAAAGCCAGCCATGGGAGCAGCTAGATTCAGTGATCGAGGAGATCAGAAGGCTGATGTTGAGATCAGCAAAAACTGCCAGTGAGGAGAGGTTGAGTAGAAAGGAAGCAGTAGCAGTAGTAGCGCAGAAGCAGCAGCAGCAGCAGGAAGATGGAGCAAATGAAAAGCTCCAAAGACTTATTTGGGATCCAGGAGGATTTCCAATAGCTTAGAGGGGAAGCACATGAGCAGGAGCTCATGATTTTGTAGCTGAGGAGTTTGATGCAGGAGCATCTCTCCATGTCAGCCAGCCAGCCACGTCGAGCACGTGCATTCAATATGAAGAGAGGTGCAGTCCTCATTTGAAATTTGAATTTAATGTAATTAAATTTTTAAGCTGTTGAGCTGGGAAGCCGTCCCTTTGTGCAAGTTGTAGATAAGAGCGGCCATTAATGTTTGGATGGCTGAGATCTAGATCTGATTCTGGACTAAACAGCCCATTCAATGAAATTGAATAGGGTAGGTAGGTTGGAGGGAAGAGCTCGAAGAGCCCCCTCAAGTAAAAGAGATTTTCAGATCTCATTTTGGAGTTAGTGAGGATTGAGATGAGTAGAGCCAGAGAGAGCTTGAGAACACCTTGTAATTATAGGCATTTTCCATTTTAATACAAAAGAGCATTTTTTCCTGCATTACTGTGTGTTATGTGGATGTCTATGTGTGTTCTCTATGTATGTTGTAGATGTATGTTATGTTGATGCATTCTGCATGAGTTGTTTGGTTTCAGGATTAAGAGGTCTTTGAGGTTTCATGTCAGGAGGGCATGATAGAGTGCTACGGTCTATGAATACCAGTGCACAGAGGTTGCACTTCTGAACACTGCGGGTTCAGACAAAGACATGTTGCGGCATAGGAACTGGAGTCAACAACTCAGGAGAAGACCTGAAGGTTGTTGAATACCTTGGAGGTAAGGCTGTGTATGAGAGACACAGTTGCAAATAGAATTCTGCTGTGAATTCTGTAAAGCTTTGCCAAGTGGGAATTGAGCATATGCATAGTGGTGCTGAGGGAGGAAATTTGTTGTGAGTTCAGACAGAAGCCAGAATCACTGAGGATTCTGAGAATCTCTACCAGGTGGGAATTGAGCAGGTGCAAGGAGTGCACGATAGAAGACAGAACTACTGAACATTCTATGAAAGGGAAACTCTGCCAGGTGGGCATAGAGATGGTGTGCAGATTAATAGGCACAAGAAGAAGGGAACTCTTTGAGTTCTGGAACTTAGAGGAAGAATCTACTGAGGGATCTTCACTAGGTTATTGAATACCCAGAAGGCTCAGCAAGAAGTTGCTTGAGGCTGAAGGATAGCCAGGAGGGCATCCATATTCTCCATCTGTGGGAGAAGAAAGATAAAATCCCTTAGGGGTCTGAGTGGTTGAGAAGCTCAGGAGGGACAGTGCCTTTCACGGACAGAGTCAGACTCCAAGGAGTGCAGTGGCTGAAGAACTCTTTAGAGAGTTCAAAGTTCCTAAAGCTCAGGAGGAACAGCGTTTTTACACGCGCAGTTGAGAACTCAGAGTGAGGAGTTCACGGAGGAGAAGGAAGGCAAAGGTTGAGGCCTTTGAGAACTGGAAATTCTTCCAAGTCTTAGAAGAAAACACAGGAGCTCAGGAGAGAGCAACAACAGCTGTCATATCAGTTGGGAATTAGATTTGGACCGTTGAAAATTCCATGTCCAGAGGGCATCAGAAGGAGCACGTGGGAGAAACGATCTGCACCATTAGATCTGGGAGAAAAATATCGTCAGTCATCGGATCTGGCAAAGAAGCGAGGAGGTTACGACTGGGTTTCCAAGGTGCAATCCCAGGATATTGTGGACCGTTGGATGTTCACACGAAATCCCGTCAACTGTCAGATTGGGTGAAGGTGCGCAGAGTTTAGCCTCTAGAGGAGCATCGAGAAGGACGAATCTGAACAGTCAGATCTTGAGCAAATTTCCCATCAGCCATCAGATTGGATAGGAGCTACACGAGGTTTACCATCGTGGACAGGAGGCGAAAAATCCCAACGAGGGCATAGCCATCGGGATAGCAGTCATCGGGAAATCAGGATTCTCGAGGTGGAGAAAATCAAGACACTTCAAGTCTCGAAACGTCGGGAAGATCTGGACCATCCGTTAGCAGAGACACGTGGAGGAGATCTGAAGAGAGTTGGAGATCATAGTTTTGCGAGTCCAAAGGATGAGGCATCCAGGACACTTGAAGTCGTGAACTCGGATAGGTAACCTGGACTGTCCATCTATTTAGGACATGTGTCGGAGATCCGAATAAAGTCGAGGATCGGCATATCGGGGATTTCGTAGACACGAAGTCTTTGCATTTCGGAATCGTGAACCCCGAAACCCTGAAAGGAGGGAAAGTGGCATTATGGGCCAGCTGTCAGCATAGCGGAGAGTCAGGATTTGGAGAATCAGCAATCTCGTGGGCATATGTATTTTGGCATTGGAAACCCTAAAACCCCAACGAGGGATAAGCCTGAGGTCACGGGGATAGTGGTCATATTTAGCCAGGAGCCTAGCCAGGAAGGCTAACGCATAGGGAGCGCATTGGGATTCGAGGAATCGTGAGTCCTGAGGATGTTCACATTTTGGCATTGAAAAGTCCGAAACCCCGATGGGGAACAAGGCTGCGGTCTTGTGAGTTAGGGGTCACGTGGACTAGGAGCTTAGCTTGGAGGGCTAACGGGGATTTGAGAGCATAGGGAAATTAGAACCCAAAACCTCGGTAGAAATACATAAGGCTGCGGTCTTATGGGAAGCGGTCACATGAACCAAAGGGCATAGCCAGAGGAGCTAAGGCCGGCAGAGAGCTCATCGGTGATCGGGGAATCGAGAGGTCAAGAATTCTCGACAGCAGGAAGTCTGAAACCCCGAAGGCCAATATTTAGATTCCTGTGGGGAATTTGTTCATGGTCTGTGCAGAGGCTGAGACAGGGAAAGAGAAGACCTGTGGGTCATATTTTCACAGTGATTCCTGAGGGAATCTAAGGAGCCGCTTTGGCTCAGTGAAAGGGGATTTTTGAACAATCCTGTGAGCGGGCGAGGAGTTTGTCAGAGGAGGTAGCTCGCACCTGCATCACAGTATATTGGGAACTTTTTGAGGAGAGGTTTCGAAGGAAATATCTACCATCGTACTACGAGGAACAACAGGTAGGGGCATTTCATGCCTTAGTAAAAGGAAACAGAACTGTAGAAGAATATGAGATCAGGTTTATGGAACTGGTCAAATATGTGTCGTATATGGATAACAACCAATGACAGGCAAAGTGCTTCGTCTATGGATTGAACCCTAAGATAAGAGCTATGGTGCGGATGTGGAAACTATCTTCAGTAGCAGAAGTGGTGGAAAATGCACGTTATGCGGAAGAACACATGAACTTAACTAGGGGTACCGGATCGACATTTCTGCATTGCCCTGGATTCGTAGGAAAGGCCCCGAGGACATTTCCTAGGGGAGGGGGATCAAGGCCACCGCCATATGGTAATAGATTTTCACCAAGGACAGTAGATGCAGGGATTTCAATGGCAGCGAGTGCAGCATCTCGTTCATCGCCAACGGTGCAGACAGGTCCATGACCATCTCAGGGAATAGCTAGTATGGGGCAGGGGTTCTAGGGGAAGGAACTCATTTTAGAGACAGACACATAACAGTGCACAGGTTCAATCTTGTGTTACCTGTTGGGGGTGCGGAGGACCCCATTACCAACATGACTGCCCAGATTTACAATCAAGGTTCGTGCATAGAGAAGGAATGACACCGATGGGGAGAGAAAGTAGCATCCACCAGATTTACGCAGCGGTTAATAATCACCAGGCCGACCATCAATCCATGGTGGTGGAGTCATCAGGTACGCTAAATCATATCAATGTCAAGATTTTGTTTGATTCTGGTGCGACAAATAGTTTCATTTCACCATCTGCATTAGAAAAGAGTGGGTTGGCAGCCTACGAGCACGATGACTTTAAACAATTCGAGATGGCTTCGGGGGAAAAATAAGTGGTAGGACCTAGTGTCGATAATTGTATAGTAGACCTGGGAGTGTGTACTACCAGGTTGAAGGTATACGTCACTGCTCTTGGAGCATATGACCTAATCATTGGAATGGATTGGTTAGCAGCTCATCAAGCTTTGGTAGATTGTTTCGCAAAGAGGGTACTTTGTGTCAATGATGAAGGAAGACCAGTAGAGATCCAAGGTGTACAGAGAAAAGTGTCATTACACTTTATATCAACTATGAAGGTTAAGCGATGCTTGAGGCAAGGGTGTCGACTTTATGTAGTGGAAGTAGTGAATGAAAGGAAGGGACCCTCATTGGATCAGTACTCAGTATTGTCAAAATTTCAGGATGTTTTTCCGAACGAGTTACCAGGGTTACCTCCTGAAAGGGAGCTTGATTTTACTATTGAGCTAAAATCTGGTGCAGAACCAATCTCCAAGACTCCATATCAGATGACAATGCCGGAACTTTGTGAATTGCAAATGTAGTTGAAAGAGTTACTGGACTTAGGGCTAATAAGGCCCAGTGTCTCACCTTGGGGCGCACCTGTATTTTTTGTAAAGAAGAAGGATGGATCCTTACAACTGTGTATAGACTATAGGGACTTGAACCATGCTATAGTGAAAAATAGGTACCCGATGTTGCGGATAGATGACCTCTTCGATCAAATGAAAGGAGCAGCGGTATTCTCAAAGATTGATTTGCGATCAGGGTATCATCAGTTAAAGGTGATATCCCAAAAACTGCCTTCTGAACTCAGCTTGGACATTATGAGTTTATTGTAGTACCTTTCGGATTGACCAATGCACCAACAGTATTCATGATCCTCATGAACGGCGTATTCCTAAGGTACTTAGACCATTTTGTACAAGTCTTTTTAGATGACATCCTCATCTATTCCAAGAATGAAAGAGAACATGAGGAACACTTGTGAATAGTGTTGTCCTGCCTTAGAGAGAACAAATTGTATGGGAAGCTGTCGAAGTGTTCCTTCTTCCAGAAAGACATCCACTATTTAGGACATATCATTTTCGACGAAGGAATCTCTGTGGACCCAGAAAAGGTAAAGGCCATTATGGAGTGGCCAGTGCCGAAAAATGTCCATGAGGTGAGAATCTTCATGGGGCTAGCAGGTTATTACCGAAGATTTGTAGAAGGATTCTCAAAAATAGTGAAACCCATCACCACCTTGCAATGCAAGGGGGTCAGGTATGAATGGACAGAAGAGTGTGATAGTGCATTCATTGAGCTTAAGAGGTTACTAACAAGTGTGCCAATTCTACGAGTGTCGAATATGGAAAAGGACTTCACGGTCTACACGGATGCCTCGAAGCAAGGGTTGCGGTCCATGCTAATGTAGGATGGAGGAGTGATAGCTTATGCATCAAGGAAGTTGAAGAAACATGAGGAGCTATACGCGACTCATGATTTAGAGTTGGCAGCAGTAATGCTAGCTCTGAAAATTTGGAGGCACTTATCTTGTGGGGCGAAACTTTGAGCTCAAAATCGACCATCAAAGTTTAAAACATCTCTTCACTCAAAGAGATCTGAATGCTAGGCAAAGGCGATGGAGTGAGTTTATGAGTGAGTATGATTTTGGTATTTCGTACATCAAGGGAAAGGAAAATGTGGTCGCAGATGCCTTGAGTAG
>ML778446.1:703017-760805 GCA_009831015.1 Picea engelmannii
TTCCATAGATGATTTTTCTCCAGAGTATCTAACAGAACTGCAGGAAGACACCATCCTTGACAGGAGGATGCGAACTTCAAAACGAGGAAATGTGGAGTATTTGCGAGTTGGTCTTAAAGGGACGAATCCAAGCAAGGCCAAGTCGATTGAGGTTGGAAGGGTGAGGGAACTTTACCCTCATCTTCACATAGACTGAGATAGTCTTTTGGAGGTCCAAAAGCTTCCCAATGGGGAGGTGTGATCAGGGGATCAAATTTTGCTCAAATTTCAAAGTGCTTGAAATGTGACGAAAACAGTGCCATTGCGTCCGTCTCATCTTCCTAATTCCGGTGGTGTATTTACTTTGTCAAATGGACGTCGTATGGAGAAGATATCGCGATCTATTCGTTAAGACAAACAGGCAAAAAAATTAGATGTTGATTGTACCAGTCCGTACAGTCTGACATGGCAGGACCGTACGGACCATACAGTGGTGACGTGGTAGGTTTTTGTTGGTTGATGACCATCAAATCTGTGAGTGACATGTGTCATGTAGCTGGCAAATGGTGTGAGGACATGTGGCCCAACCCGAGGGCACCATGTGTCGCTCATTATTTGGTTATTGGTTTCATATGTAAAATGTATTGGAGGCCACGAGGTTCGACCCCCGGACCTCCCCAACACCTAACACCTTCACACGACCACCCGGCCAATGGGCCACACGTTGTTGCTTGATAGGCATATGTGTTTACATATATTTATGTTTGCATCATTTACATTGGCATGGGGGGGTCGGGCCGGGGCCTAGCCCCGACCCATGTATTATCATATATGACCATTGTAATAACCGTGCGCGTGAATTGTATTGTATTAAACATAACCCATAGTTTTTATAACCATATGTTATATATGCACGCGGGGGTTTATATATGTGGTTTCATTATAATATATGACCATGCTTTATACATTGGTCCGACCATTTGTGCACGGGGTTAAAACATATGGCCCATGGTTTTGTTATATGACCAGTGGTATAATGTGCACGGGAGTTACACGGTTCTCCAACAGATTAACCACCTTTTTCCCAGCATACAGTCATATGCGCCATACGCCCAGGTGTCGAGGTGGTTAGGGGCTGGCGTGCCCTTAATCGTCCTATGGTTTGCACCATTGTGCGGTTGCATACGGGGCTGGGTTTTCACGCTTTAAAATGTGTGTGAGCCAGGTTCATTGAGAAAGGGTGTGTTTTGTAGATGCAGAGACAGCAAGCTTGAAGAGGGAGACTTCCAGGAGGCATAACTTCTTCATTTTTCGACTGATTGAGGTGCCGAAAGAGCCCAGACAGGGGTTTTAGAACTCTCTGAAGCCATTGGAGCAATCGGTTTGTCAGTTTGAGCATTGTAAGACATGTTTTTGAGAACTTTTTGAGAAATTAATAATAATGATCCATTGGAAGCTGGACCAAGAGATGTAGCCCATAAGAGGGGTGAACTCCCTTATCAATTGTTGTGTGTATGTGTTTATGTTCAATGATTATGTTGTTGTCTATGTGTAATTTGCATAAGTAATCCTTTAATTTATGTGTTGCAAACTGATCCTTTTGCTTTAAACACATAACATTTCACTTGCAATAATTTTCAAGTTTTTCAAGTCTTCTTCATTTTTAGATCAGACTCCAAGACTGAAACCGAAAATACAAGTTGCAGTAGCTGTAGCTGCAACTACTCTTCAGACTTGCGCACAACTAAATTTCTGCAGTTGCAAGCTGTGTGTGCCAAATGAGCTTTTGCGTTTTACATTTGTACTACTCCTCCTTAGATTTCTAGGCCAACTTCTCATTCTGGAGGCTAAAAACTCAATATTAAATATTTCTTTTAGTCGAATTGTCTTCTAGGGTTATTTCCAATGCTTTAGGGTTTCTTCTTGCTTCCGAGAATATTCTATTCTTGTCAGAGTTACACGTGGAGGTTAATACCTCCCGCAACTACCATAATATCAACAATTAGATGGTATATATCTATAACACTTTTTATTAATATTTATTTATTTCTATATTGTAATTATTTTAGTTTTATTTAGCTTCCATGATCAATTATTATTTAAATTTTACTCTAATTAGTAATTTTACTCCTTTTTCATACAATTGGTCGAGAGTGGGATGCACTACATTTATACATCACAAACAATCTTGATTAGATGAAAGTATGGATAGATCTATATAATATACATTGTAATGGTAGGGTATCATGGGAAGGGGTGGCTACTTTGCTTAAAGAAGCTCATCGTAATCAAGATACCAATCTTAGTTAGAGGGACTTGATATAGAATATTGTTTAAAAGATAAACATGTAAGTATATTATTCACCCATTACATCATGTTTCAGTTATTTTCCATTTTATTAATCTAGGTCATGGTGTGTTTCTTTTATAAATTTTTATTAATTATAAATATGTTATTCATTGAAAAATATGCATTTTTTACGTCTGGGGCATATTGCATTTGAAACATGACAAGGATATGTTGTGCAATGGCCATAATTTTTGCATCAATAAGTTGGATGATAAGAAGAAAACCACTAATTTCAGGATAACTATAGTCTTTCAGGTTACTAATATTTCCTCTAGCAATAGTAGGAATCCTACAATATCTGAAAAATAGATATTGTGGGTATTTGAATGATATAATCAAGTGTGACTTTAATTCCTTCAAGTTAGTTATGTTCAAGGTCAAATTGTACAGGTTACATATTAATGAACGTGATCCCAAAAAAAAAATTATTGGGCATGCCAATGGATTTACCATGGTTAATACAAGGATGTTTGAGTCGGTTACAGAAACTTATGCTCTTCGAAGCCAATGTGAGTAGGTATTTTATTCATATGTTCCAGGTAAAGCAAGTTGGTCGTGCATTGTTATATATGTTCCAATAGGAATTCATATAAACTATGATGTACCAGAAGAATATGATATTGAATAAGAAGAAGATGTAAAGGAGCACGAGGTAGATGTACCATCAAATGAAGAAGTCGAAGAAGTTGAGCCAGATGTAGATGAAAATGTTCTAAAGATCATATTGACGATGATATTATTGAAAATGAATTTGATGATGTTGATGTTGGATTACTGAAGGGGGGGTGAATCAGTAATAGAGAAATTTAATCATGTTTAACCATATAATCCAAGTGTTATATCAATGTAGCATTTTCATCCAATAAATACAGATTAAATAAGAAATGAACAAATGAAAAATCATACACATACACAGTACACTAGTGTTTTATGTGGAAACCCAAAGCGAGAGAAAACCACGAAATGTTTTTTCTTATATGTCCTGAAGAATTAAATTCATTGGAAGCACCAACTTCCTTTGTTTTCTAGCTGCAACTGGGAGGAGGCTCCAACCCCCTAGTTTCTTAGGCTACAACCTGAGGGAAGCTCCAACTCCCCAATTCTCTGGCTACAACTAGAAGGAGGCTACAACCCCCTAAGTTCTTCGGCTACAACTAAAGGGTGGATACCACCACATGTCCTTGCCCCATCCAACCACTCTGAAGTAGAAGTAGAATGATGGAACCACTGTCACACTATCACTATGAGACATACCATTGTACAATTGTATGAATCTCTACCACTAACATGCATCCAACCTGTACAACTGACTGTAATCAATCTGTGCCAGAAGTGAACAAGTATCAACAAAAATACAACAAGTATGTGACCTGTAGTGCTGCAGCATGCGTATGTACATGCCCTATCTATTATGATGCCCGCGTATGTACATGACAAAACTATTATGTAGCATGTTTGTGCCTTCTAAAAACTAGGGTTTCCTTTCTCTTGAAAACTTCTAACCCTCTGTAACTTCATTCACATAGATATGTAACATGTCACTATATCCAGACTATAACTATACCATGTACATGCATCCTCATACATAACCTTTACCCAAGGCATATATATCTCTCTCTAGTCATGTGCCATATAGGTGTGCGTAATCATGAACAATTATAATAACCCTCACATGATCTAGTCATCAAACCCTTTATGATATTCAGCCTCTCAATACATCAATCATTTCAAAAATACAATCTCTCAACCAGGTACCACAAAAACCCTTATTCATATGCCAAGAAATAAAATATGTGTCTCAACAAGAATTATCAATGATAAATATACCAACATTGTATTTCTGTAGATCTGACTTATGTAGAAGATCCCATGCAGCCACTAGTCTCTCTAGGGAGAAACCTTAAAACTCCATAACCATTTCTCATGCATACATCAAAATCCAACTATTCATATAAATAAGACATACCTTTTGAATCAATAAATAGATCTGATGTATCTGAGCACTATAGACCTTCCAAGGAGCTTGATCTCACAATTTAGAACCTCTACATCTTCATATTCTCAATTTTCATGGCTTTACCAACATGTACACACCCTATACACTTTCAGCCTGTGTATGCCTCAGTATGTACGCACCCTATAAAAAGTCAGTCTGCGTACACCTCAAAAAATAGGGTTTTTTAGTATTTGTTGTAATTCTGAGAATTTCGTCGTCAACCCTTCATACTACCTCAGACTTTTGCAACTTTAGATGTATCAATGAGTAATTTCAATAAGCCTCACACAACAAAAGATGTTCAATGTGTTCAAGTGTGATTAAATGAGAGAGATTTTCCTTTTATTTATACTTTCATGTAGCATTAAACTTTCCTTATTTTAGAGAGTTCTCCATTTACTTTATTATTTAAATAATATCTTTTGCAAACACTTTGACTTTTAGGGGCTTCTATATGACTTGTGAGGGTCCTCCAACTTCACATCGCCATAAATCTCTAACCGTGAGGAGCTATGTGACGTTCCACATACCACCGGAAATGGCATGAAAAGCACTATCCATCTAGGATAGTTTCACTGAAAAATTCACTGACCTTCATCTCATTATTCCATAATTAATCATGGGTTCTCTAACCATACTTCTAGGATAACTCAATCCTCAAAGCATATTCCCGTGAGGGCTTTCACCATAAGGGGACCACTTTGGAGTTCATCCATTTGTACTTCTTATCAACCATGACAAGACAATAATGAGTCATATTTACATTAAACAAACTTGGGTCTATTCCCCAAACCTTTGTGCTACCAGAAATTCTTCAAGGGTTTACATCATTAACAACCAACCTTAATCAACAATATCCCCATTTGGCATTGATGGAAACACTCTGATGCAATACTAAAATCATGTCATGCAATATTGAATTCATATCACTCATGCACCCCCTGGAACCATGCCTCTATCCTCTGCATCTTTGTGACCATTGCTCCCCTTGGACCATTGCCTTTGTCCTTTGCATCTGATAAATCTCTCCCCCTTTGTCATCAATAGAAAAGGTATCTTTACATATAGGGCTTCTTCCCCTAATTGAACTATCCTCTTTATGGTGCTTCCTCATGTACATCTAATACATATAAGATAAAAATTCAAAATCATTCATTTTGGAGTTGAAATAACTCCGAGTCTCTGGCAAAGATACTCAAAGGCTTCTCATGGAAGTGATTTTGTAAAGATGTCTTCCACTTGTTATTTTGTGCCCACATACTCAACTCTGATGTTATTTTCTTCAACCTATTCCTGTAGAAAGTGATACTTTATTGGAATGTTCTTTGTATTGGAGTGCATCATCGGGTTCTTTGAGATACTGATGGTGCTTGTATTATCACAATAGATTGGAATGGACTCATCATACTCAACCTATATATATGTCATAGTTTGTTTCATCCAAAGAACCTGTGTACAACATGTTGTTGTTGCAATATGCTCTGTCTCAACTATAGATAAAGATAGTGATGATTTTTTCCTGCTTAGTCATGATACTAAACACTCACCTAAGTAGAACGTTTCTCCACTGGTGCTTCATCGATCATCAATACAACCTGCCCAATCTGAATTTGTGTAGGAAATAAGTGATAGATCCTTTCCTTTTGGATACCATAATCCAAACTCTTTTGTTCCTTTCAGATATCTGAAAATCCTCTTCACTGCTAATACATGTGATTCCTTTGGTGTTGCTTGAAATTGTGCCACATGTCCAACTATCTGCATTACATCTAGTCTGGATGTTGTCACATATAGTAGGCTACCAATCATTGACCTATATTTCCTTTGATCTATAGACTTTGAGCATCATCTTTGCTTAACTTGCAACTGGTTTGCATGGGAGTGATAAATGGTTTGGAATCTTCCATTTCAAACCTCTTTAGCATTTCTCTGATATAATTGGTTTGAGAAATAAAACTTCCTTGGTGGTTTTGATGTATCTGAAGTCCTAGAAAGAAGGATAGTTCTCCAAGTAATGACATTTCAAAATCATTTTGCATATCCTTTGCAAATTTCAAGCTTAACATGTCATCATTACTACCAAAAATAATATCATCAACATAAACTTCAATTAATAAAATACTATCTTGAGTTACCTTGATGTAGAGGTTGTTGTCTGCACTTCCTTTTCTGAACCCTACCTGATGTAGATATTTATCTAGTCTAGAGTACCATGCTCTAGGAGCATGTTTTAGACCATACAAGGTCTTATTTAATTTACACACATAATATACATTCTCTAACAACATAAATCCTTCTGGTTGTTCAATGTAGAATTCTTCTTCAAGTTCCCCATTCAAAAAAGATGATTTTACGTCCATCTAATACACTTTAATATTTTTGGAGCATGCAAAAGCTAAAATCAATCATATTGCTTACATTATGGAAACTGGGGCAAATGTCTCTTCAAAGTCGATTCCTTCAACCTGTGCATATCCTTTACATACCAATCAATCTTTGTTCCTTGTAACATGTCCATTTTCATTCAAATTATTCCTGTATACTGACTTTGTACTGATCACATTCTTATCCTTTGGTCTTGGAACCAATTCTCAATTATCATTTTTCTCTATTTGATCCAATTCTTCATCCATGGCCTTATTCAAAAATTCATCCTTGCTGACCTCTTTAAAACAGGTTGGTTCAATCGTAGATGAGAGTGTTAAGTGAGTTTGTTCCGGTGAACAGACTCTTCTTCTAGCCTCAACTCCTACATCTTTGTTTTTGATAATCTGATCTGAAGGATGATTCTTCTGTACTCATATGTTAGGTGTCTTTGGAGGAACTTGTTGAAATTTCTCTTCTGATTCTATCAGATATTCTTCATCTTCCCCTTCTACTTCATTTTCATCTTCTACTTATTCTTCGTAAAGTTGTTCCATTGATTAATTTTCTTCTTCCTTTAATTCTTGTCTACTTTTTTCATCAATTGTTACGTTGAATATTTCCACAACTTTGTTCAATCTTAGGTTGTAACACTTGTATGTTTAAATTGTACTTGAGTAACCAACAAGTACTCCTTTGTCTACAAGAGAGTCAAACTTTCAACTTTCCCATTCTTCCATCTTCTCTTTTGATGTAGCATTTTCTCCCAAAAACTCTGAAGTGCTTCACATTTTTTGGTCTTCCTTTCCATAGCTCGTAGGGAGTTTTTTCAGTGTTGTTTCTGAGCATTAATCTGTTTTGAATGTGAACTGATATATGCACTTCCTGTGTCCAAAAAATATCTGTCAATTTGGAATCCATTAGCATTGTTCAATCCATTTCCTATATTGTCTTGTTATTTCTTTCAACAACTCCATTCTATTGAGGTGTCCTAGCCACGGAGAATTGTCTCTTTATTCCATGATTGTTGTAGTAGTCCATAAATTCCTTTGAAGTGAACTCTCCTCCATTATCATATCTCAAGCATTTGATTTTTGAATCCATTTCATTTTCAACCATTTCCTTGTAGATCTTGAAGTTTTCAAAAGATTATAACTTATTCTTGAGAGAGAAAACTACAGTCATTCTTGTATAATCATCAACTAATAACATAAAGTATTTCTCACCTTTTAAACCCTTTGTTGTAGTTGGTCCAACTAAATCAGTATGCACAATTTTTAGTGGTCTTGTTGTTGAATATTCCTTTGATTTGAACATGGACTTTGTTCTCTCTCCTTGTTGACAATGCTTTCATAAAGTGTTGGTTGGTTTCGTGATCTGGGGAATTTCTCCGACTGCTTCTCTTTTGTTGACTTTGACAAGGTTATCAAAATGTATGTGACCCATTATTCCATGCCATATCCAACTTTCATCTTCCTTTCCTAGACAAAACTTTTCATTTCCAATTTCACTTAACATGTATATGTTGCTTGAATTTCTCGCAATTGTAGCAATCAATTTTCCATAACCTTCTTTTCTTATCTCGCACTTTTGTGAGTCGAAAGTAAATTTATGACCTTGTTCACACATTTGGATCACACTTAGAAGATTATGTTTCATATCTTCTACTAGTAGAACATTTTCTTCCTTTGTATTCTGGTTTCAAATTATGACTGTGCATTTTCCAATGATTTTAGCTGAATCATCATTTCCAAAGGAGACTGGTCCATCGATTTCCTTTATTAATGTAAGAAACTCGTCTCTTTCACATGTCATGTGTTTTGAACACCCACTGTCAACATACCAACCACGTTTCTTCTTCTTATCTTGTAGAGCGAGTGTGCATTCTTTATTATTGTATTGATTCTTCTTTCTTATCCATGTTCTTTTTTGAGGTTTTTGTCTGTGATTGTTGTTGTTCTATTGTGGTTCTCTAGGAGGGATTTTCATTCTACAATCTTTGGCCATGTGTCCAAAGTTGTTACACTTGTGTCATTCTACTTCAGTGCTCAATGATTCAAATTTATTGTAACTTCTTCTATGTGTTTCACTAGGCCTTCTTGGATAACCCTTTTGTGTATGACTTTCAAAGTTGTTTATGTTTCTGTTGTTAGCTCTGCAATTCACAACTTTATGTCCAAAATTATTACATTAATAATATAAACCAAAAAATATTGGTTGTTACCTGGGAGTTGAATATCTTCTAAAAGGAGGTGCTCTTACGAAGCCTTGTTCTTCTTGAGGCCTATCTTTTTCTATCGATCATTGATTCTGGAATCTGAATCTTCTCGGTGGAGGAGTGTCCCTGTAATTTTCTCTGTATACCTTCCTATCCCCTTTGATTGTTTTTGCGTAGATTTTTGGATTTGTTTCTTTCTCTATTGTTTTGGATCTTGATCCCTTTTCTATCTAATTGTATCCAAGTCCAAAATTGTCATGATTAGGCCTTTGAGTGTTGATAATGTCATTCAAAACTTTTGAGTTGTTCTGCATATTTTTATTTTGAAGTTCCTTTCTTAATGTGACAATTTATGCTTCCAAATTTTCAATGATCCTGTCTCTTCCTTCTAGTTGTTATTTGATTGCTTATTCAATTCTTTTATCTTATTCAATTTGAACCTTCAAATTTGTAATCATTTGTTATAATTCTTGAGTGTCTTCTTTCTTGTCTAGTTCCGCTTGTAGCTTCTTGTTTTTCTTCTTTCCTATTCTAATAACTTCTATGGCACTCAACAATTCCTCTCGGTAGTCAACTTCTGCCTCTTCAATTTCTTCTTCGGATTCTTCATATTCTTCTTCAGAGACTTCTTTATCAAAGTCTTCTTCTTCCATGAATAGAAATCTTCATGTCTCACTGCCATTGACTTCATCTTCATCTAATGATGAGATGTCTTCTTTGGTGCATAAGATTTTCTTGAAAATTTTCTTTGTGGTTATTTTTCCTTTATATGTTTCTTTGTTTTTTGAGTAACCTTCATCATTTCTCTTTTTCTTATGAGGACATTTGTTATCAAAATTACCAATACCATCACAATTAAAACAAATTAAAGGAATCTTACCTCTATACCTATCGTCAGTTCCCTTGTTCATTTTTCTGACGAAGTTGGCCACTTATTCATCATCTTCTGAGACATCATTGTTTCTTCTATGTTCTTTTTCTTGTTGTTTTTCCTTTTTCTTTGATATTTTGGATGCTTTGAGGGCTACTTCTTTTACTTCTAGATTTTCCTGTTCAGTTCTCATTTCATATGTTATGAAGATTCCATGCAACTCGTCCATGCTTATTGAGGTTAGATCTGATATTTCTTCTAGTGTTGATATCTTAGGGTCAAATCTCATAGGAAGAGATCTTAGTACCTTTTGAACAATTACAGATTCTTCGATTTCTTCTCCCAATCCCATGATTGCATTTACTATTTCGTCGACTCATAAGAAGTAGGCTGCAATATTCTCATCTTCCTTCATATTTAGTTGTTCAAACTAACCTCTATAATTTTGAAGCTTTGTTGCTTTGAATTTTGAATCTCCTTCATAAATATTTCAAAGTTTGTCCCAAATCTCTTTAGTGGATTTACAATGTGCAAATTTGGTCAATACTGTTTCACTAAGACCATTCATAAGTGCATTTGTGGATTTGTAATTATTCTGACCAAGTTTCACTGCTTTGTCATTTGTTGGTGGAACTATTGGTGATGTGTATCCATCTACAATTGATTTCCAAATTTCAAATCCTTGTGCCTATATATATGTCTTCATCCTTATGCTCCAAAAAGCATACTTTTGTCCATCAAACTGTGGTATTCCATTTTTATACAAGTTTTTTCTTTCCATGATCTACCTTTCAGTGGTTAAACTGATTTCTAAAGGAACATTCTCTAATACCAATTGTTGGATTACTGAGAGAGGGGGTGAATCAGTAATAGAGAAATTTAATCCTTTTTAAGTATATAGTCCAAGTGTTATATCAATGTAGCATTATCATCCAATAAATTCAGAGTAAATAAGAAATGAACAAATGAACAATCATATATATACATATTACACCATTGTTTTATGTGGAAACCCAAAGCGGGAGAAAACCACAAAATGATTTTTCATATATTTCTTGAAGAATTACATTCATTAGAAGCACCAACTTCCTTTGTTTTCCAGCTGCAACTGGAAGGAGACTCCAACCCCCTAGTTTCTTAGGCTACAACCTGAGGGAAGATCCAAGTCCCCAATTCTCTAGCTACAACCAGAAGGAGTCTATAACCCCCTAAGTTCTTCGGCTACAATCGAAGGGTGGCTACAACCACCCATCCTTGCCCTGTCCAACCACCCTGAAGTAGAAGCAGAATGATGGAACCACTTTCACACTATCACTGTGATATATACCAATGTACAACTGTATCAATATGTATCATTGACCTGCATCCAACTTGTACAGCTACCATGTAATCAATTTGTACCAGAACTGAACATGTATCAACAAAAATACAACATGTATGTGACTTGTAGTGTTGCAACACGTCTATGTACACACCTTATATGTTATGTAGCCCCTGTATGTATGCAACCAAATTGTTATGTAGCCTACGTATGTCTTATGAAAACTAGGGTTTCCTTTCTCTTGAAAATGTCTGACCCTCTGTAACTTCTTTCACATAGATCTGTAACTTGTCACTATATCCATGATGTAACTGTACCCTATACATGCATCCTCATACATAACCTTTACCCAAGGCATATATATCTCTCTCTAGTCATGTGCCATATAGGTGTGTGTAATCATGAACAATTATAATAACCCTCATGTGATCTAGTCATCAAACCCTTTCTGATATTCAACCTCTCAATACATCAATCACTTCACAAATAAAATATCTCAACCATGTACCACAAAAACCTTTATCCATATGCCAAGAAATACAAGATGTTCCTCAACAAGAAGTATCAATGATAAATATACCAGCACTGTATTTTTGTAGATCTGATGCAGAAGATCCCATGCAGCCACTAGTCTCTCTAGGGAGAAACCTCAAATCTCCATAACCATTTCTCATGCATACATCAAAATCCAACTAATCATAGAAATAAGACATACCTTTTGAATCAATGGATAGATTTGATGTATATGAGCAATGTAGACCTTCCAAGGAGCTTGATCTCATAATTTAGAACCTCTACATCTTCATTTTCTCAAGTTTCATGGATTTACCAACATGTACACTCCCTATACATTTTCATCCTTCGTACGCCTCAGTATGTACGTACCTTATACACAGTCAACCCATGTATGCCTCAGAAAATAGGGGTTTTTAGTATTCCCTATAATTCTGATAATTTCATCGTCAACCCTTCGTACTACCTCAGACTTTTGCAAATTTAGATGTATCAATGAGTACTTGCAATAAACCTCACACAACAAAAGATATTCAATGTGTTCAAGTGTGATTAAATGAGAGAGATTTTCCTCTTATTTATACTTTCATGTAGCATTACACTTTCCTTATTTTAGGGAGTTCTCCATTTACTTTATTATTTAAATAATTTATTTTTCAAACACTTTAACTTTTAAGGGCTTCTATATGACTCATGATGGTCCTCCAACTTCACATGGCCATAAATCTCTAACCATGAGGACTTATGTGACGTTCCACATTCCAACGGAAATGGCATGGAAATCACTATCCATATAGGATAGTTTCACTTACAAATTCACTGACCTTCATCTAAGTATTCCATAATTAAGCATGGGTTCTCTAACCATACTTCTAGGATAACTCAATCTACAAAGTGTCTTCCCATGAGGGATTTCACCATAAGGGGGGCACTTTGGATTTAATCCATTTGTACTTCTTATCAACCATGAAAATACAATAATGAGTCATATTTACATCAAAAAAACTTTGGTCTATTACCCAAACCTTTGTGCTACTGGACATTCTTCAAGAGTTGGCATCAATGACAACTAACCTTAATCAACAGTTGATGTTGATATGGTCAATCCTTTCAATCTTGATTATGAACCAAATTATAAATATGTATATTTGGATGAAGAAGAAGATGATCAGTGATATTGCAGAAATGATGAAATGTATAATTTATGTGATTATATATTTTATATGATTTATTCTCTTTAAATTATTTATTTATATGGGTTAATCATCATCATCATCATCATCATCACAGTCGACATCATCATCATCATCATGGTTATCATCATCATGGTCATGGTCATTTTCATCATCATTGTCTTCATCTTCATCATCGACATTGTCATTGTCATCATCATCGTCGTCATTTCCATTTTCATCATCATCACCATCACTATTGCCATAATCATTTTCATGACCATCGTCGTCATCATCATCATCATCACCATCATAATCGCCATAAATAATCATCATTATCATTGTCATGGTCATCATCATTGACATTGTCATCGTCATCGTCATCATAATTGTCATCACCATCGTCATCGTCATCATTGTCATATCCATAAATCATCATCATCATCATGTGCCATATTGATCATCATTGTCATCAACATTTTCATCACCATCATCATCATCATCGCCATCATCATCGCCATTTTCATCACCATAAATCATCATTGTCGTTGTCATCATCATTATCACCATTTTCATCGCCATAAATCATCATCATCATCATTTCTCACCATATTCATCATCATTTACATTTTAATCATCATCGTCATTGTCATCATCAGTAGCATGGTCATCATCATCGTCATCATCATCATGATCCTCATCATCATCATCATTATTGTCATGATCACCATTGTCATGGTCATCATCATTGAAATTATCATCATCGTCATCGTCATCATTTTCATCACCAACATCCTCGTCGTCATCATCATTCCATAAATAATCATCATCATCATCGCATTCCATCGTCATCGTCATTGTCATTGTCATCATCATCGTCTTCATCATCATTGTCATCATTATTTTCAGCATAATTAACATTGTCATTGTCACGGTCATGGCAATAAACATTGTCTTCATCCTACTCCTCATCATCATCGTCATTGTCATCATCATCAATATGAAGGGAAAATTAGGTCCAAGATAGTTTTTTTCATGAGGTGAGTTCTATGTCCTCTCTTTTTTTATCTATGGTAGGATGAGGTTCACCATCATCTCCTAGTTAAGGGTGTTGATATTTTGATTAAATATGCCCATTCATTGAGCCCAGGTGAGTACTTTGAATTTATTTCAACCTTCATTACACTCAGGAAGAGATTATGATTTTCACTATATATTCCCTTCCATATTTTGTACTAATCTTTGTAAATATTCTTTTATAAATATAAGATGTAATTTTCAACCAAAAAACGTGACAATGAAATTGCCTAAAGTACGTGAGAAAATCTAAGTATTGGATTGGAAGGTAGAATTCACATATATTAGTGTATATATTTGTGTATGATTGTATAGTTGAACAACCAAATTTCTAAGAAGGGTACTCAACCAATTGACTGAATACAGGAAATGGAAAAGTCACCATAACTTCACCTAAAATCAAAGGAAAAAGATATGAAAAGGTGTAAGATTATGTGGTAATTTCCTTTCTAAGACATATATTTTGTACTTAACATGTCATTTTGGGAAAATAAGGGATTGGTTTGTACAACTCTATTGGTTGATGCAATCCCACCACTAATTATTGTTTATCATGGGTAAAAATTAAAAAAGGGCATAAAGAATACAAGGAGATGAAAAACAAGGATAAGAAGTCCAAGTTCAAGGGAAAAAGAGGTGGAAAATCAAGATGAACAAGTCTAGAAAGAAACCTAATATGAATAAGAATACATCTTATCAGACCAATTTAAGGAACTAGATATGGCTAACGAGATGTAAGGTAGATAGAAGGAAATAAATAGATAAAGTAAATGATTTAAAAGAATAGTTTAGACGTATATCAATTGTATATTATATTGGAAAGTATAGAATTTAAAATTACATATAGTGGATTAACCAATCTAAAATCTAACAAACAAAGGGGAGAAAACCATTCATCATCATCATCATCATGGTTATCGTCATCATCGTCGTCATCTTCATTGTCGCAATTGTCATCATCATCATCATCGTCATCGTCATCGTCATCGTCATCATGGTCATCATCGTTGTCGTCATCATTAATGTCACAATCATCATCATTGCCATTGTCATCATCATCATGTTCATCATCATATTTATCACCATCATTGTCGTAGTCATCATAGTCATCGTCATCATCGTTGTCATCATTTTCATCGTCATTGAAATGGTCATGATCATCATCATATAAACATCGTCGTCATCATCATCATTGTCATTGTCATAATTTCCATCATCATCATCATTGTCATTGTAATTGTCATGAACATCATCATATCGTCTTCGTCATCATATTGTCATCGTCATCATAGGGGCCAATTAATAGAGCTATTATATTAGGGGTTTGTAGTGTAGAGGTTTGTAGTGTAATAGAGATATAACATTTTTAATTATATAATATAAGAGTTATATATTACATAATATATAAAATATTATTTATATAATATATAAATATATTAATTATATATAACAAAAAAAGTACAACAAAAAACATATTAATCCTCCAAACAAAAACCCTCCTTGTGGAGAGCAGCTCGACCCCTTCTTTGCAGACACAAAACCCTCAGAGCCCAACCCCTGCACCACTTAGAGAGCCCAACCTTGTGCTCACAGAACCCTTCACCTAGAGAGCTTGAGCCCCTCGACATAAAGAGACTAACCTTATTCCACTTGGAGACAGTGACCTAATGAAGAGACATAGCCAATGTGGAATTTGATCAGAGGAGAAACAATGACGCTTAAATCGGTATGACTCACTTCTTCCTTCAAATAGTAAATATAAATCCTTAAAGACATAATTATTTTCATCACTTATGTCAATGCTAATAATGCAAAGGATAATTCTAGGCATAACTTATGTTTCATATTGTAGGGGTGTCTGATTGTTCCCCGCCTTATCTGCATGGTTGCTTGATACTGATGGTTATCCTTTGTCCCCACCCATATCCTCCTCCTTTTCATTAAGGTTTATGTTGAGCATCGAATTTCTTGATAGTTCAGATACCCCTTAAAATAGTTTTCGTTGCAATTATGATAGGCCGGAGCCATAGTCCAAATTATCATAAATAGGATTCAAACTAAAGAGAAGGTATTAATTAACAAAACCCATTCAATTTTAATCGATTGAAAATTCCTTGATGCTCAATAAGCACAAAATCACATTTGAACCAAGATATTCTTCTTCACCGAGTAAAAATCAAGAGCCAACTAATGGATTTGGATTAACATCCATGAATCTTCACATAACTTGAAATCCCACAAAACTATAAAAACTAGACCTGTAGATTCGATTCGTTCGATGGAAAATTCCTAAAATATAGAAATCATATCTCAACCAACCAATCATTAATTGAAGGACACAAAAATAATGTAATTATAAAAAATAAAGCTTGTTCCCAAGGAACAATTGGAGGTTAAACAAAACATAAAAACAAAGGAAGTTGGGGATGACACTATTCTAGAATCTAGGAGATCAATATCTTTGGCCCTAGAAGGATAGCTTATCATTAGGAGAGGTTCGTCAAGAACTAGATTCTTGGCCACATTTGAGGAGGCCAAGGAAATACATGTGATCTTGTTGTCCATGGGAGGACATGGAAAATTTTCATGTCAACCATGTGGGAATATTCCTTCACTCGTGCTACTCTTGAACATACCTTCTAGCTATGTGATAGGATCAATGATGACCTAATACTTAATATGAAATATAGGATGGAATGAGGGATATAGACTAAAAATGATCTATAAGAACTTGACTCATCATATAGGGAGCTTCTCTCCAATATTCCAATGCTTTGAATCTGACTTACAATTTTCCAGTTGGATTTGAATCTGCATAAAAGGATTAACCATCACAAAAAATTTGTTTGAACACAAAAAAATTTGGTCCTTCTCAGCATCATTGAACATGATTCTGTTTCAAATATTCCATGAATTAAAGTGGATTTCCACTCAAAATATTCCATGTTGACTCAAAGTCAACTTATCCAATATTTCTTGTCACTCGATAGGGTGAATTTCCAAGTCATTTAATAATAGGTGAAGCATCTACAGGATATTCAACCCAAATAATTATGGTTGCAATGGATCCATACCATGCCCCAGTGATACAAAAATGATCTTTTAAAGACCTTGGTTAAGTTTATGCATGAGTTTAATTACCATTGAGAAATCTTAGAGTAGAAGAATATTTAATGAATGAATGTTGCAGCCATCATAAAGAATGCAGAATAGAAAGTAAACATTAATAAAAACAAACCATAACGCCAAAGATTGATAACAGAGTTCAACACAAATTTTCCTAAATATCTAGGCCTTTTTCTTCAATGGGAGGCTTCTTATTAATCTTTAATGCTTAAAAACAATACCAAGAAAGGATTACATAATAGCTCATGAAACCACCTTTCAAATCTACAACTTCTGGACAGAAACAAACATAACCAATGGTTGCAACATGTAGTTCTGAGACTTTTGAGTATGAACATGGTTATGCTTGAATTGATATCTTGGGTTATGGAGGAAATTTTATGTTCAGCTACTCAGATGAAAAAACAAAATCCATATTTAGACTCCCCTCAAAATTCTACAACTTTTGAGTATAAAATCGACCTATTTCTGAATAGGCCCTCAAGACATCCCCTTGGCACAAATCCCAATGTTGCACCCTGTCAGATCCGTACAGTCCATATAGTCTTGAAATGCATGCCAAAAACTTCCTTGTCTCTATTTCCATGCCTAGATAAATAATCCAGACTCCGCCAAATTTAGCAATAGTTATCCAAACTTAGTGAGATTTTGCCAGATTTGGAGGAATCTCGCCAGATTTGGCAGAAACTTCCAAACCACTTTGACCTTCCATAAACTGCGATGTGGTGACCCCTAATTTGGCCACATATCACCTCTTCATTGGTCCAATCCATGCTAGCCTTCCCAATCAACTGCCACATCATCATTTGTACAGTGTCACGTCATCATCTATACAGTGCCACGTCATCCATCTGTACTGCCATGTCATCTTGTCATATTGCCACATAATCCTATCATACTACCATGTGTCTTTTTTTCACTAGTCCACATCATGTTCGTACTACCAGGTTTCACCTCCGTACATTTCCACGTGTCACCTCCGTACGGTGCCACATGTCACTTTTTTACTAGTCCAAATCACCCTTGAAAATGCCAAAAATGACTGACATGTGGCACATCCTAGTGCTTCCACATGTCATGTTGACATCATCATGACATAATTTTCCACATTAGTTGTACGTCCTTTGACCAGTTGACTTTGACCTTTGACTTTTTGCATGTTTGGGAAAAAGTTCAAAACGCAGTAACTTTCGCATACAGTGTCCATTTTCGAAAAAAAAAATATAATGTCGGAATCAACACGACGAGCCCTATGCAATGGAATTGGTTTCATCGAATTCTAAGAAATTTGAAATTTTGGCCTTCCTAGATCCATTTTGGATCATTCCTCCTCACTAAGACCTTTTGGTCCTCCAAAAGGGTATTAACCAGACATCAAGTGCAGGATAGGCCTCCCCACTTGTCCTTTGTCTTTAAACTCTGTCATGTGCACCTGTCGCATCATAATCAATTACATAATAATCATGACAAATGAAATCATATTGTTAGCCATTTGAACTTGTTCACATCTTACTGAATCCACTACCATCCATGTAGAAAACATTAGTGATCCGAAAATGATCTTTTAAAGACTTGGTTGAGTTTTAAGCATGTGTTAAATTACCATTCAAAAACTTAAATGAGGAAGCATATTTTAATGAAAGAATGTTACAACCATATTAAATAATACAAAATAGAAAATAGACATAAGGAACAACAAACCATAACACCAAGCTTGATAACGGAGTTCGGCAAGGTTTCCTACATCTTTGGGCCTTTGTCTCAATGGCGGAGGCCTTCTTATTAATTTCTTCAAATGCTCAAAATGTACATAAAAATTGCATCAAATGGATTTCATAATGGTCTCACTGTCTTATGCTCGACCTCAAAATTCCAATGCAACTGACACCACGGAAAAAGGCTAACTCTAACTCCCACAAATGGCCTCCAAAGTTTTCTTCCTTAATGGCTTCCCTCCATAAAAATGGCTTGAGCTTCACAATTCTTCAACATTTCTCATGTTTTGAACTTGTTTGGACTGTCAAAAACCTTTGGTTTATACATATTCTGAGTTGGGGGTTGAAATCCAACTTCCCCCCAAGATCTGGTCTCTTTTTGGGCTCCAGGTCCACTCTTTTTGGCCAAAAATCCACAAAAATCAGCAAAAATCTATTAATATAAGGTAAAAACCCAATAAATTGGAAAATAATTGGTTAAGCACCCAAAAATAGGACGCATGCCCCTTTTTGTGGTAGCATGGGTGACATGTGACCTAGTGTTAGACCCTTTAATCCCCTAGGCCCAGGTCGCACCCTCAGTCACAGGATTATCCCATGTGGCCTGGCCTCCATTCGACGTGCCTCCCTTAAACATAAAAAAGGGATCATGTTAATTTTTGTAAAGTACGTAAATTTATAAACTTAAGTGCTTGCCCATATGGATAACACATTGGTTTTAAGACTTTTCTATGTGGACAGGTCATAGGTTCGACTCCCATGGAGTTATACAACATTTTTCATTTGTCCCTTTTAGGTCCCATCCAGGGTGACACGTGGCACCCTATGATTGGGTCAGTGGGGGAGGCTTTCTTATTAATTTCTTCAAATACTCAAAATGTACATAAAATTTGCATCAAATGGATTTCAGACTAGTCTCACTGTGCTTTTCTCGACCTCGATAATCTAATGCAACTGATGGCACTGGAAAAGGATAACTCTAACTCCCACAAATGGCCTCCAAAGCTTGTTTCCTCAATGGCTTCCCTGCATAAAAATGGCTTGAGCTTCACAACTCTTTAGCAGTTATCATGTTCTGAACTTGTTTGGACTGTCAAAAACCTTTGGTTTATATATATTCTGAGTTGGTGGTTGAAATCCAACTTCCCCCCAAGATCTAGACTCTTTCTTGGCTCCAGGTCCACTCTTTTTCGCCAAAAATCCACAAAAATCAACAAAAATCTATTAATATAAGGTAAAAACCCACTAAATTGGCAAATAATTGGTTAAGCACCCAAAAATAGGGTGCACGCCCCTTTTTGTGGTTGCATGGGTGACATGTAGCATGGTGTTAGACCCTTTAATCCCCCATGCCGAGGTCATGCCCATGGTCACGGGATTCTCCCATGTGACCTGGCCTCCATTCGACACGCCTCCCTTAATCATAGAAATGGGTTAATGTTAATTTTTTTTTAAAGTAGGTAAATTTATGAAGTTAAGTGCTTGCCCATATGGATAACACATTGGTTTTAATACTTTTCTATGTGGACAGGTCATAGGTTCGACTCCCATGGATTTATAAAACATTTTTCATTCATCCCTTTTAGGCCCCATCCAGGGTGGCATGTGGCACCCTATGATTGGGCCACGTGTTAGCCAATGGTTGGCAAAAACCATACCATGTGGACCAATCACCCCTTGCCACTTGTCAACATCAAAAAATACCAAATGTTGAGATCTGAAATGCCATGTGTCAGTTGCAGGAGTTTCCACATGTCGAGCACAGAAGCTACCAAGTGTCACATGTTGAATATGCCACGTGTCACTTTGACCCTTTGACTTTTTTCTAGAGAAGACCAAATTTTCCAACTGTCATAACTTTCTCATACAACGTCATTTTTTCGATCCGTTTGTGCCACCAGAAATCTTGTGATGAACACTTTGTGATCATGTTGTTTTATTGAACATTTGAGAAATTTTAATTTGTATCCTTTCAAGATCCATTTTGGATCATTCCTCCCCACTAAGACCTTTTGGTCCTCCAAAAGGGTATTAACCAGTCATCAAGTGCGGGATAGGCCACCCCACTTGTTATTTGTCTTTAAAATTTGTCCTGTGCACCTGTCTCATCAAGATCAATTTCAAAAAAACCATGACAAATGACCATAGATGATTTTAGGGGCTAAATTTCTCTCATGGGCTAATTTTCCATGGTTTTTCCAAAAATGAGATTCACTATTTTAAAAATGATTCGCCCAAATTCTATAGGATAAAATTATTTTACCTTAAAAATAGCCAAAATTTTATAAAAAATATATAAAATCCTTAGAAATTTGAATATTTTTACAAAAATATCGCCAAACATTTATAGATGGCATATGAAGGATTAGTAAGATTTGCCAATGTTTCTATATTTTAAAATAAATTTCCATCCTTAAAATCATCCCTGCAAATGACAACATATTGTTAGCCACTTTTACTCTTTCACATCTTATTGAAGCCACTACCATCCATGTTGAAAACATTAGCAGCGATAACATCAGAAATATGACTACAGATGAGATAATATGTTTGAAATACTTTCACGACATTAGCTTATCTTGAAGCAAAGTATGATTGAACTTCCATTCTACAACCATTTCATGTTCATGCTTAAGATCAATTGCTTGACTTGGAAAAATTATAGGTGTCTTGCTTGCATAAGTTTCCTTCCTTAATTGTTCCATTGTTTGAAGAGATTGATTTTATTTTAAGTCATGAGCATGTACAACATATTCATTGCCTTCTTTAGTTAAGTGATATTGAGCCTGTTTTCTGTAGAATATTGTTTTTTGATCATACAAATAAGGACTTCCTAAGACCATTCCACATTCATTGAGTGGCACCACATCACATGTTACCTCATCCACAAAATTTGATGAAATTGCAAACTTTAAAGTGCATTGATTTTTTATGTGCAATTTATTATTGTTACTTATCCATTTAAGTGAGTAAGGTTTATGATGCATCTTAGTGTTTACTCCCAATTATTAAACCACTTCCTCTGAAACCAAGTTAGATTTAGATCCATTATCTATCAATGTATCAATCTTATTATGTTTCATTATCACCCTTATGTGAAACAATTTGCATCTAGAATCATATCCATCACCAATTTTACCTGTCAAACCAATTGTTGTGATATTAGTCTCGTCACCTGAATCATATCCCAATTCTGTTGGTCATGTTTGTTAATGTTTATGCCCTTATTATAGTTCTTTGCATTTCAATAGATAATATCAACATAAGAACAAGATCACTGAGAAATACACATTCATAAAAGACACAACATTTATCCTGGGAAACCCTCTAGGGGAAGAAAACCCAACAAAACTTCCTTAATATAAATAGCCAAACAGTGCCAAGAGATCTCTATGCTAAAACAGAAAGTCCTCTCCAAGATATGCACCACTCTCTCTCTCCTTTGCCGGTAACAGATCAGAACGTGTCTCTCAAAATGAGCAAGTGAGTTGTGATCAAATGAGGCACTAGCCTTCTTTATTTATACAAGTTATGGCATGTGTGAAGTGTCTCTTCACTGGCAGGGTCGACTTCTCAATATAGGTGGGTAAACCCACCTTTACTATATTTCTAGGTCTCTTAATTAACTGTTGGGACCGACTTCTTATTCTGCCTATTACAATTGTCTTTTGACCAATCCACAGAAGGGGATTTGGTCCTATTACAATATTCAACATGATCAATCCACAATGGGGATTGATCCTATGAATAAAATATCAATAATAATAAGAATACTCTTTGCAATTACATTATTTCAACACTCCCCCTTAACAAGAAGGGTATTCTTCAGCAGCATCATGCGAGAGAGAGAGGACAGCATCATCAATAACATCGGGTGGGAGGATAGCATCATCAATATCATCTTGGTTGGCGTATCTATAAATCATTGGAAGTTTTCTTCATCGATAGCATCGTCATTCTTGAAATAATGCCATCATCATCTATATCAATATGTATCAGTATAAAAAATGATACCTCATCACAGCACTAGGCTGGCCCATCACAGTACTAGACTAGCTCTATGTCACAGTTGTTAAGTTGGTAGCTCAGTGCAAGTCGCATCTTGCTTTATGTCTAACAACTAGGTCAGAAGCAAGGTATACATCATCTTTCTTTACGTCTAACAACTGGGTCAGAAGCAAGGAACACATCATCTTTCTTTACGTCTAACAACTAGGTCAGAAGCAAGGAACACATCATATTTCTTTACGTCTAACAACTAGGTCAGAAGCAAGGAATCATCTTGCTTTACGTCTAATAGCGAGGTCAGAAGCAAGGAACACACACATCATCTTGCTTTACATCTAACAGCAAGGTCAGAAGCAAGGAATCATCTTGCTTTATGTCTAACAGCGAGGTCAGAAGCAAGGAACACATGCATCATCTTGCTTTACGTCTAACAGTGAGGTCAGAAGCAAGGAATCATCTTGCTTTACGTCTAATAGCGAGGTTAGAAGCAAGGAACACACACATCATCTTGCTTTACATCTAACAGTGAGGTCAGAAGCAAGGAATCATTTTGCTTTACGTCTAACAGCAAGGTCAGAAGAAAGGGACATACACATCATCTTACTTTACATCTAACAGCGAGGTCAGAATAAAGGAATCATCTTGCTTTACATCTAACAACGAGGTCAGAAGCAAGGAATCATATATACTCCCCCTTTTCAGGGAGGGTCCTTTCAGACTATACCAAGATTATCTCGAAAGTGTTCAAACTTTACATGAGATAGAGGTTTGGTCAACACATCAGCAACATGTTCATCCATGCTAACATACAGGAGCTTCAAGGCTCCTCTCTGCACCATGTCACAGATGTAATGATAACGAATCTCTATGTGCTTCGACCTATCATGGAATACAGGATTCTCTGTCATTTTTATGCATCTCTGGTTGTCACATAGGATCGTGGTTTCTTCCATCTCTAGGTCAAATAGATCGGTCAGCAACTTTCAAAGCCATATAGCTTCGCAAATAGCAAAACATGCGGCAATGTACTCTGCTTCTGCTGTGCTGAGAGAAATACTGGATTGCTTCCTACTCTACCACGAAATCATGGCTGATCCCAAACAAAAACAGGATCCAGAAGTGTTTTTTTCTGTCAGCAACACTTCCTACCCAATCTGAATCAGTGTATCCACTCAATGTGAAATTATGATCTCCGTCATAACTAAGACCATAATCTATCATACCTTTAAGGTACCTCATCACATGTTTTGTAGCCACAAGGTGAACACATCTCGGCTCTACCAGAAACTGACTCAAGGAGTTCATGGAAAAACAAATATTTGGTCTGGTGTTCATCAGGTACATCAGTGATCCAATAATCTGTCTGTACAGTGTGGCATCAATCAAATCTGACGAAGTATTGACTAGCAGCTTCAGCTTCGCTTCCATGGGTGTATTCATGGGTTTGCATTCCGCATGTCAAATCTCTTTAAGATCTCGACCGTGTACTTCCCTTAGTTAAGGAAGATCCTCTCTGGACTCTGCCATACCTCAAGACCTAAGAAATAATGCATTAGGCCAAGGTCTTTCATTTCAAATTCAGAGGCAAGTTTCCTTTTACATTCAGTGATGATCTTTTCTTCTCCAGTTAAGAATAAGTCATCCACATATAGTAGTAAGATTATTGGCTCATTATCCATAATTTTGAAGTAGAGGTTTGAGTTTTATTTACTCTTGGTAAAGCCTAAGCTCATCAAGAAACTGTCTATACGGCCATACCAAGCTCTAGTAGTTTGCTTCAATCCATATAAGGATTTCTTCAATCTGCAAACATGAGACTTCCTGTCTTCAACCTAAAATCCTTGAGGTTGCTCTATATACACTTCCTCTTCGATGACACAGTTTAGGAAAGCTGTCTTCACATCCATCTAGTGTAGCTTCCACTTCATCTTAGCTACAAGAGCTATGATGGTCCTGATCGAAGTGTATCTGGCCACAGGAGCGAATGTCTCTTCATAGTCAATGCCTTCTTTTTGGGAAAAGCCACGAGCGACAAATCTTTCTTTATATTTCTCAATACTTCCATTAGCAGCATGTTTTATTTTGAAGAGCCATTTTGATGATACCACATCCTTGCTTTTTGGTCTGGGAACTATTTCCCATACATTGTCTTTATTATGGATTGGTATTCCTCTGTCATGGCATCTGCCCATTCCTTCTTTTAAATGGCTTCTTCAAAGCAGGTAGGCTTCTCATCTAGGATATCACACATCAAAGCCATGTAACTAGAGAATGGCTTTGGTCTTTTCACCTGTCTCAAGGTTCCTTCTGGAACACCATACTTCTCTCCATCTTGAATAAGCTTGCTTGCCCAAGCAGGCTTTATTTTATGGGAGAAGGTCATTTGAGGAGGTTCTTGAACTTCTGTTACATCACAGTCTTCAAGATTTTCCTCATCAGGGGAAGTTACAACTTCCCTCACTGGTTCTGCAGCTCTGGGAACTTCCCTCACGGATTCTGTAATCCTGGGAATTAACTGTTCCTCTTCATATACTTCTTCAAGTTGGCATCTTCTTGATTTATTAAGTGCTACTTCTTCATCAAAGGTCACATCCCTATTTATCTCAATGTGGCAGTGACTTGGTATATAGATTCTGAAGGCCTTGGAGACCTCACAGTATCCCACAAATATTCCCTTCTTTCCAAAGGGTTCCAACTTGTTTCTCTTCTCTTTCGGAATGTGTATGAAGATTCGGCAGCCAAACATTTTGAGATGTCTTACCTTTGGCTTCTTTCCAGTGAACATCTCTTCTGGGGTCTTGAACCCAAGTGCACTATGGGATAATCTATTCTGCACATAAACAACTGCCATTGCTACTTTTGCCCATAAGAACATAGGAAGATACAACTTCCATAATTGTTTTGTTCTTCCTTTCAGCTACACCATTTTGTTGAGGATTATAGGGACTAGTGGGTTCCCTCTTGATCCCAACATCTCCGCTAATGGAGGATGATGGCATTGGGCCACACATGTCTGAATGAATGAGTTCCAGTACTCCTTCTGCTTTGTTGTCCCTCTTTGGAAAAGGGTTCTTGATATTCTTCCCTTATCCATTGCATATGCCTTCCTGATCACCCTTGAGTTCTAGTAAACCTATGACAACTTTGCATATGTATGGTAGCGCCTTGTAGTTGATGTGAGACAATCTTCTATGCCACATTTTGCATGAGGTTTCAATGGAATGGGTCATGGCAATCTCTGGGTGACCTTTTAGCTTATATAATCCATTTTCTTCATTTCCAATGACGATTGCTTCATTTATGGTTTATCCTCTAGCCCACATAAGAACTTCTCCATCTATAAAGGAAACTCTATAGCCTTTCTTGTCTAAAGCTGATATCGATAGTAAGTTCTTCTTCAAGCCTGGTACATAGAGTATGTCCTTCATCTTTATTGAGTTTTCTTAATCTAGCTTGTAGTTTGATTCTCCCACTCCCTTGATGAGATATTGGTAATCATCTCCAAGTGTTACTTTTTGAGAAAACTTCTTTTTTAAAATACAAGAGAGAGTATTTCTCTTACCCGTCATGTGCTTTGATGCACCACTATCAATGAGCCATGTGTCCTCTCCAGGTGTTACCGATCCTGAGAGGGCTGAGATCAAGACATGGTCCTTGATCATCTTTTTATGTGGCTCTTCATCTTCGACTATGTGGGCATGTTGTATCTTATGTTTCCTCTTGTATTCTTCTCGTCTAACTGGACAAGAATTCACCTTGTGTCCCATCTTATCACAATGATAGAATTGTATAGATGAGATATTTATTTCCTTGTGTTGTCCTTTCTTTTGAAATCTCCTTGGATGATATTCTTTGTTATTGGATTTGTTTTATGGTTGAGGCTCTCTATGAGTCTCCCTTTTGAAGTAGGGTTTCTTCCTTCCTCCTTTGGTGTGGGTGGCTAGGGCTTGATCATCATCCCTAGCTAGTAGTGCTTCATGATTCGCTACTCTTGTTTCTTCTTGGATGCATTCTTCCCATAGGCTGTCAAACTTCAGTTTCTCCTTTCTGGCACATATAATCTGGATGAAAGCATCCCAAGGTCTTGTAAGACCATTTAGTGTCATCATTATGAGTTCTTCTTCATCTATGGTATCTCCAATATCTTCTAGATGTTCTTTGAATTCTGAGATTCTGGAGAAGTATTCTTGAATCATTTCTCCTTTATGCATCCTTGTATTCTTCAGTTGAGTTCTAAGATTCATCTTTCGGTTTATGTTCTTTCCTTCATATAGTCTGGTCAAGGCATCGAACATTTCTTATGGGTTCTTCTTGGATGACACATAAGGGATCAGATGGTCCTTGATTGAATCTGCAATGATTCTTTTGGCCCTTATTGTGTCCTTTTGATGTATTGTCTTTTCTGCGGCATCGTCGGGTTCTGGTACTTCATTTTTGACGAATCTTGCTAGGTCATTCTCTTCAAGAATGAGTCCAATCCTATACTTCCAAGCACATAAGTTTTCCACTCCTTCTAACTTGTTAACAAGCGTAATGCTTGCAGACATCTTTACTTGGAGCTAGGAAAATGACTGAAAAATGAAATTGCTCAAAATCAAAATTTGAACTTACCAGGAGATGCGCTTGGCTGAGGTGAGCTTCCTGGTGTGTTTGGATCTGAGAAAATCCAACTTTTTCCCCTTCAAATCTGATCTGTGGATTTCTGGACTGGTGCTTCTGGTACTTCTGGTACTCTATTACTTCTGGTACTTCTAGTACTAGTTTTCTGGTACTTCTGGTGCGCTGAAGGTGCCAAAATGATCCTTGGGGGAGGGCACAACTTTCTAGGTGGTTTTGAAGCTGAAAAGCTTCACTTTTGAAAAACCCTAATTTGCAGGTACTGCAACAGTGACATTTTTCTCTTGTGAAATATGCTTCCTTCAGGTTGGCTCTGATAGCATGTTAATGTTTATGCCATTATTATAGTTCTTTACATTCCAATAGATAATAGCAACATAAGAACAAGATCACTGAAAAATACACATTCACAAAGAGACACAGCATTTATCCTGGGAAACCCTCTAGGGGAAGAAAACCTAACAAAACTTCCTTAATATAGATGGCCAATACAATGCCAAGAGATATCTATGATAAAACAGAAAGTCCTCTCCAAGATATGCGCCACTCTCTCTCTCCTTTGCCGGTAATAGATCAAAACTTGTCTCTCAAACTAAGCAAGTGAGTTGTGATCAAATGAGGTGCTAGCCTTCTTTATTTATACAATTTATGGCACATGTGAAGTGTCTCTTCACTGGGAGGGCCGACTTCTCAATCTGGGTGGGTAAACCCACCTTTATTATATTTCTAGTTCTCTTAATTAACTGTTGGGGCCAACTTCTTATTCTGCCTATTACAACTGTCTTTTGACCAATCTGCAGAAGGGGATTTGGTCCTATTACAATATCCGACATGATAAATACACAATGGGGATTGATCCTATGAATAAAATATCAATAATAATAAGAATACTCTTTGCAGTTACATTATTTCAACATTGTTGTTGTTGCAACTGTTTTCCTCCCTTTCCTCTCTTTGAACCACTTCGGTCTCTTCTAGGGATGCAATTTCCAGAAATGGTCATAATCATGCCCTTCTTTCTTGCAATGCTTGCAAGAGAGCTTCTCTTCCCTTCTTGTCGTTGAATTTTCTTTCTTTCCACTCCCCTTTATTTTTTCCTCTTTCCTCAAATACGATTCCCCTGATACACCAACTCTTGTTTTCCCTGCTTCAATGTATGTTGCTTGAACATAAACCTCATCAAGATTAGTAGGTCCAAACATAAATACAATATTACAAATATGTGCAGGTAAACCTCCTATATACTTCATAAGAGTTTCTTGGGTATGTAATGGAATGTTTAACATTAATGCCATCTTACGAAATTCATATATGTATTATTGCATTGTTTGTCCCGTTCTTAGTTTAAGACCTTGTCATTGAATTAAAGCCTTGTCTTTATAACCCAAGGGATAAAATTGTTTTCTAAGTGCAGAAACAAAATCTTTCCATGATGGAAATACATTACCCACTTGTTGTGTGCCATTTTGCAACTTACTCTGCACCATATGAGTGTTGTTCCTACAAGACGAAGTGATTCCAACTTGATTTGATTTTCCTCATCCTTGATTTGTTGCACACTACAATAAACTTCCATCTGTCTGACCTGGTTATCAAGCCTCTCAGCATTGACTTCACCATCATACATGGGAAATTCAATTTTCACATCAAGCTTAGGTAAAGGCATATCATGTTTATGCTTATGGGAATGTTTTCTTGCGGTGGATTTGGAGCTTGTACTTGAAGAAGAAAAATTTGATGGAAAAGAAGGAGGTGGAGGAGGAGGTTTAGGAGGATCCTCTCCTTATTCACTTTTTTTCTTATTTAGAAGATTCCCCTTGGAAAGGCCTCTTCCATTCCAATTAATCCTCATATAAGACCTTTACCATATCACACATGGTGAATAAATGTTTTTGCAAATCGATCTCGTTATGAGACATGCCTTCTTCGGATGTGTAGTAGCCGAATAAATTTAACATCCATTAATTCCATAAACTGAAACAGTAATTTCTACTTGATTTCAGTAACTCGGTAATTTCTTATAAATTCAGCACATACGCATATAAATTTATCATAACGAATAATGATTCCATAACAGAAATAAAACAAATACTTAATTTAAAATACCTTGGTCTGATGCTAACCCTTCGCTTTCCACTTGCCTTGTTGACGTTCCTGCTGCTGCCTTGCCTAGCTTGAAGCCACGGACCAACTCTGCCCAAAACCAAGTTTCCACCCTACCAACTAGGACAACTACCTAGCTCCAGGATACCATATGGATATCCTGGCCCCCATGCCCAAAACCCCCAGCAAACTGGCGCCCCCTGTACTAACCCTTCCCGACTACAGAACTCCAACTCCCCTGCATAATCCAAGAGAACCCTCCAAAATAAAAATTCCCCGTAGAATGATCCCCTTGCCTTCCTAAACCTCCTCCCCTCATATCCCTCCTTCACCACCCTTTCACCTCATTTACTTCCTTACCTACACATAGTTAATGCCCCTTATCCAATTATTTATTATTTTATCCTTTTGTATTTATTATCTTATCTTATCCCTTATTAATATCTTATCCTTATATTTAATGTCCTATCCCTTCCTGAATACGTAAGTCTTTAACAAATTAAACTTATTAACCTCCTTTAATTCTTTACTCAATTAATTAATGATTATTAATTAATAATTAACTAATCCTTGACAGACATGAACAAGTAATAAATAATAATTAATTAGTTAATATTATTTAAGAAATAGTTATTGTTTAGCTAACTTTTTAGGACAGTTAGATTATTAAATTAATTATAATTAATAATCCTATACATCTATTTACGCAAGGTCATTACATACACCCACCCTTCAGGAAACTTCATCCCGAAGTTAAGGTATCTTATGGTACAAAGGAAAAGAAACATGGTTCACACATTCATAACAATTAACCGACACTATCAGTAAGTAATTCAAGAAAACTCATACATACTAGTGTATATGTACAAAAAATGCATGTGTAGCTAGTACATACAAGTCTCGTGCATGTACTAATAATCAAAACTATCATCCTTTAGTAATTTATGTATGCATCCAATCCAGTCAGCAAGACTAGTCTTTTATAAAAGACAACAAACCCATCAATTGTTTGAGAAATTCTTTAATTACTATTATCCAGTTCAACAATTTTATTTAGACAACTGTGATTTAGTTACATAATAATGAATATTCATATATACACATTTCTCTTCTTTTTTTTGAAGGGAAAACATTAAATTCCACCACAAGACAGATCTCCATACCTTCTCAACTATTACTACTCACCCTTCCTCACTAACCTACTTCCATCTCCATTCCTATCCTTCCTCTGCTAGACTATCTTGGAGCGTCAACTATATTGACCTAACTCCAAATAGAACCTGTAAGTAGAAGTGTCGCTATCTCGACCAAGATTCCCAAGCAGGCATCTGACAATCATCATCACATGTCTTGGGGAGCGTGAACTAACACCGTCCTCCCATGACTTCAGGTTTCGGAGGATAGATGGTGGGAAATGCCTCCACCCCTCCTAATCATAACTAGGGTCCACACCCTACAATGGAATATACAGTGCACCATGTTGATGGGGGTTTTGTCATTGTTTATTTGGTTTTGGGCAGTGTCATCACCTGAAATCATGCATTGGTCCACATATCATAGCAATGCATCCAAACCAATATAAATTCCACATACAATATTCATACCATAATGCTTCTCGATTAGTGGTCTTGATATCCACTTTCATCATGATTATCCCTTGGCTATTTCATAGCCCATAACCTATAGATTAGTCTGTAACACAAACTCATACATTTCTATGCATTATCATCATGTAATTTCATACTATCATCATTTCAATTTGGTATCCCTATACCGATAAATTAACATCAAAGTTTTCTAGTTAGAAATAGATCTCATAATACCCCATAATTCAATTTCGACACCCATTCATAAGATTATCATTTACCCAAAATAGATTGCATCATGTCCAACATCATCCTAATAGCATTTAAACATTCATTAAATTCACATTCTCACAATATGTCGCATCATATACATCATCATCAATAACATTTAAACATTCGTAAAATTTACATTCACATAATATATCACATTACATACATCATTATCAATGACATTTAATCATTCATAAAAGTTCATACATTTAAAGTTTAGGTGTATCACTTAATAGTTTCATTGTGACTAGAAAATAAAGTATATAGGCCTCAAGTAATCCTGGCTGTCTAAGTCAAAAGGTGGTGTTACATACACCCAACCTTCGAGAAACATGTTCTCGAGGTGGTCAAAAAAGTGAGGGATAGTCTCGTCATAGTGTCCTAGCGTCTTCCCAAGTAGCAAATCCTGGACTATACTTGTCCCACTGGACCTTAACTTGGTCTACCAGACAGTTCCTAAGCTATCAGACTCTACGGTCCAATATGCGTAACAGTTCTACCGTGAGGGTTCCCACGTACGATACCTGCAATTCCTTCCAATTTAGTTTATGTGATTAATTAGCAACATAATGACGTAGAACAGATACATGAAATACATTATGAGTTTTATGCAAGTGGGGTGGTAGTACGAGACGATATGCAACGGGTCCAATTTTCTCTTGGATCCTGAATGGTCCTATAAATCGAGGTGACAACTTTGTCCCCTTCCCAAACCATATGGTACTCTTATTAGGCCTGATACAAATGAAAACCTGGTCTCCCACTTCATAATTTCGGTCGGTCCTGTGTGCATCCGCATAACTTTTCTGCCTATCATGTGCTTCCTTTAGTCTCTGCCTAATCTGAATCACCTGTTCTTCCATCTCCTATATCAATTATGGCCCAATTGTTACTCGGTCTTCTAGTATTTCCCAACTCAATGGCATTCTGCATGGCCTCCAATACAAATCTTCGTAGGGTGGCATTCTGATGGAGCTATGATAACTGTTATTGTAGGCAAACTCTACCAAAGGTAAGTACTTCTCCCACTGGGTTTGATTATCCATGACATACATCCTAAGCATGTCTTCCATGACTTGATTTACTCTCTCAGTTTTCCCATCTATTTCAGGATGATAAGCTATGCTTAAGTTCAAATGAGTCCCCAACGCTGACTATAAACTTTTCCAAAACCTAGAAGTGAATCTAGAGTCCCTATCTAAAATGATCTTCTTAGGTATCCCGTTCAAATGGATGACCTCACTTACAAACACATGTGCCACATTAGTGACATCGTAAGTGTCTCTAACCAGAATAAAATGAGAACTCTTGGTTAACTTATCCACTATCACAAGAATTGCATTGTGTCTATGGTATGTGAGTGGCAACCCCACAACAAAATCCATAGAGATGACTTCCCATTTGGACATAGGAACATCATGTGGTTGTAGGAGGCCTGCCGGGTGATGGTGGTCAGCTTTCACTTGTTGACACTCTAGGCATTTGGCGATGAAATGGACTACATCGCGCTTCATGCCTACCCAAAAGAAGAGCTTCCTCATATCTGCGTACATCTTCTTCACACACGAATGCACACAATAAAGTGATCTATGGGCTTCCTTCAGTATGATGCTTCGAATATCCCCATTCTCAGGGATGTACATCCTCCCTTGATATCTTAACAGTCCATCTGTTTCTAGACTATATCCTTCATACTTTGGATCTAACTGCCTCCCGCTCTAGAGGTTTGAAGTAACCTTTAAATACCAACTGTCTCCTGGGAGTTGTGTCAACACATGTTCCCTCAGATTGACCTTTAAGGTTACCAAGGAGAAGATACGTGGTCTCCTACTCAAGGCATCTGTGACCACATTTTCCTTTCCCTTGATGTACGAAATACCAAAATCGTACTCACTCATAAACTCATTCCATCACCTTTACCTGGCATTCAAATCTCTTTGAGTGAAGAGATGTTTTAAACTTTGATGGTCTGTTTTGAGCTCAAAGTTTCCCCCTACAAGATAGTGCCTCTAAAGTTTCAGAGCTAGCATTACAGTTGCCAACTCTAAATCATGAGTCGCGTATAACTCTTCGTGTTTCTTCAACTTTCTTGACACATAGGATATCACTCCTCCATCCTACATTAGCACGGCCCCCAACCCTTGCTTCGAGGCATCCATGCAGACTGTGAAGTCCTTTTCCATATCCGGCACTCGTAGAATTGGCGCACTAGTTAGTAATTTCTTAAGCTCAATGAATGCACTATCACACTCTACTGTCCATTCATAACTAACCCCCTTGCGTTGCAAAGTGGTGATGGGTTTCGCTATTTTTGAGAATCCTTCTACAAATCTCCGGTAATAACCTGCTAGCCCCATGAAGCTTCTCACCTCATGGGCATTTTTCGGCACTGGCCACTCCATAATGGCCTTTACCTTTTTTGGGTCCACAGAGATTCCTTCGTCAAAAATGATATGACCTAAATAGTGGATCTCTTTCTGGAAGAATGAACACTTTGACAGCTTCCCATACAATTTGTTCTTTCTAAGGCAGGACAACACTATTCAAAATTGTTCCTCATGTTCTCTTTCATTCTTGGAATAGATGAGGATGTCATCTAGAAAGACTTGTACAAAATGGTCTAAGTACTTCTGGAATACACCGTTCATGAGGCTCATGAATATTGTTGGTGCATTGGTCAATCTGAAAGGTACTACAACAAACTCGTAATGTCCAAACCGAGTTCGAAAGGCAGTTTTTGGGATATCACCTTCCTTAATCCTTAACCGATGATACCCTGATCACAAATCAATCTTTGAGAATACCACTGCTCCTTTCATCTGATCGAAGAGGTCATCTATTCACGGCATCGGGTACCTATTTTTCACTGTAGCACAGTTCAAGTCCCTGTAGTCTATACACATTCGTAAGGATCCATCCTTCTTCTTTACAAAAATTACCAGTGTGCACCAAGGTGAGACACTGGGCCTTATTATCCCTAAGTCTAGTAACTCTTTCAACTGCATTTGCAATTCACAAAGTTCTGGTGCTATCATCCGATACGAAGTCTTGGAGATTGGTTCTGCACCAGGTTTTAGCTCAATAGTAAAATCAAGCTCCCTCTCAGGAGGTAACCCTAGTAACTCGTTCAGAAAAACATCCTGAAATTATGACAATATCGGGTACTGATCCAATGAGGGTCCCTTCCTTTCATTCACTGCTTCCACTACATACAATCGACACCCTTATCTCAAGCATCGCTTAACCTTCATAGTTGATATTAAGCATAATGAAACTTTTCTTTGTACACCCTAGATCTCTGCTGGTCTTCCTTCATCGTCGACACAAAGCACCATCTTTGCGAAACAATCTACCAAAGCTTGGTGAGCTGCTAACCAATCCATTCCAATGATTAGGTCATATGCCCTGAGAGCAGTGACGTATACCTTTAACCTGGTAGTACACACTCCCAGGTCTACTATACAATTATCGACACTAGGTCCTACTACTTGTTTATCCCCCGAAGCCATCTCGACTTGTTTAAAGTCATCGTGCTCGTAGGTTTCCAACCCACTCTTTTCTAATGCAGATGGTGAAATGAAACTATCTGTCGCAACAGAATCAAACAAAATCTTAACATTGATATGATTTAGCATACCTGATGACTCCACCACTGCAGATTGATGTTCGGCCTGGTGGTTATTAACCGCTGCGTAAATCTGGTGGCTGCTACTTGATCTCCCCATCGATGCCTTTCCTTCTCTATGCACAAACCCTAATTGTAACTCTGGGCAGTCACACTAGTAATGGGGTCCTCCGCACCCCCAACAGGTAACATGAGATTGAAATTGTGCACTATTATGTGACTGTCTCTAAAATGAGTTCCTTCCCCTGGAACCTCTGCCCCTACTAGTTGTTCCTTAAGATGGTTGTGGACTTGTCTACGTCATTGGCGATGAACGAGATGTTGCACTCGCTGCCATTGAAATCCCTGTGGCTACTGTCCTTGGAGTGACTCTGTTACCATATGGCGGTGGCCTTGAGCCCCCTCCCCTAGGAAATGTCCTCAGGGCCTTCCCTACAAATCTAGGATGATGCAGAAATGTCGGTCTTGTACCCCCGATTAAGTTCATGTGTTCTTTCGCATAACACGCATTTTCCATCGCCTCCGCTACTGAAGACAGTTTCCACATCCACACCATAGCTCTTATCTTAGGGTTCAATCCATAGACGAAGTGCTCTGCCTGTCGTTGGTCATTATCCATATATGAAACATATTTGACCAGTTCCATAAATCTGATCTCATATTCTTCTACAGTTCTGTTTTCCTATACTAAGGCATGAAATAACCCTACCTGTTGTTCCTCGTAGTATGTTGGTAGATATTTCCTTCGGAACCTCTCCTCGAAAAGTTCCCAAGAAACTGTGTCTGGGGTAAGGTGCAGTTGTCTTTCTAGGTTGCCCCACCATTTCAAGGCGCTATCTCTTAACTAAAAAATTGTGATCTTTGCCTTTGAGTTGGACGCATAGTCCCTTAAGGAAAAACACCTTGTCATGCCTTCCAACCATGCTTCTACGTGTTCATTGGCGTGACCCCCGGCAAACTCTGGAAGTTTGATCTTCTGCAATTCTCGTGTGATGTCTTCGGGTGGAGGTCCTCCCCCTGAATCCCTTGACGCTTCTGGATTACCCATTCCAGATGGTGGGGGTTCCACTTCAGTCCCTGTCGGTTTTCACCCCTTCAAAGTCTCATTAATGGCTTCCAACGAGTGCAGTATGAGAGCTAGTTCGGGCGATGGTGGTGGTGGCACTGGCGGTGTTGGTGGTGCTTGCGACGACGCTCCCCTGCCTCGACTCCCTCGAGTCCTGACCATCCTGTAAGTTTTAACCTGCATCAACCAAAGTTGTCAGGGTGAGTTCCAGGATGTTTCAAATTGGTGCTACTTAAACTAGAAACAGGGTTAGGCGTAAGTTTTCTTTACTTGTCTGTAAACAGACATTACTCCTTTAGGGGATTGGCTAGGTTAGGATTAGGATTAAGCATCTAAGATTGATTTCTTCACCCCTATGAAAAAAAACTATTGGTTCCCTTGCCCTGTAGCTATGCTAGCCTTGCGCCATACTCGCCACTTCCTATGCTTACTCTCCTAGTGCATATGCCGCCTCCTTCCCACTTGTCCTAGTCTAAGCCCTTTTTAAATTTTCGCTTATAACTAAATATCCTCTGATGCTTGACTCGAGAGATTTTCCCTGGTGTGTAGTGTTGGCGTTGTCGAATGCTACATTGAGATTTAGCATTGAATTTGACTGGTGGAATGGAGTGGAGGGACTTGGCACTCGGCTCAATGAATTGTGTGTACGGTCTCGTGAACCTGACACTTGGACAATCGGAGTTTATACTTGGGATACAAAGATCAGCAGCACCAAATAAGCCTTTACCTTGATTTCTGGTGCATTCACTAATTATGATTCAACTCAGTTAACTGGCTCCAGATCAATAGGTTAGGTAATAATCTAGTTAGTCTTAATCTTCATACTGTATCTTCCTAATAATAATACTACTCTTATCCTGACAGTGTTACCATTAATCTAAATAAGTAAAAGAATTTATTTGTAAAGACTTATGAGGGTGCGTTGGTGTTAGTGTTCTTTTTAAGGCGCTTCGCTTGGTGGGGGGTCGCGGGTTCAAAACCCTTTAATTAAGTGAAATAATTCAATTTTTTTTTTTTTTTTACTCATTTAAAAAGGCAAAATACTTAATTAAATTGGTTAAATTAGCATGTGTAAAGACCTAATTAAATGAAATTAATTAAAATTTAAAACTAATTTAAAACAATTTAACTTAAGAATTTAACCAATTTAATTATAATTAACTACATATAATTAAAATTAACTTAAATAATTCTGATACCAACCACTTTAATTTAAGAATTTAAAATTAAAATAAATAATTTTGAACTTTATTTTAAAATAATTATAATTAAAATAATAATAATAAATTAAAACAATTAATTTAAAACAATTAGAGTTTTTTTTTTAAATAAATAAATAAAATTACTCGTGAAATACTACATATATAAGAAATCGGCATCGTGGGTCCTCGCATGAGGCCCACGTGCCCCCTCCCCCAGGTGCTCATCCCTTTCGAGACTCCTCTTCATGGCCTCGTGTGCGCTGGTGCTGGTCTGGTCATGGCTTTGTGCATGGCGATGGCGGTGGCGTTGAAGAGCTGTTAAGTATAGAATCATTGGTATCTTTGGAGGAGTTTCGGCGAGATGGACGCATTTCTCTCATCCTTCCATGTGAATTCAATCATGGTTGATGGCAACTGAATGCCACCCTGCGCATTGGTACATTCGAGGTGGGATAATGGTAGAGCAGACGGCTAAGTGCTTGGACATTTCAAGCTGGTTGTTAATGCCTGGTAAATTGGCAGGAGCTTCAATCCTTGTTGTGATATCCAATTTCCATAACCATGAGCGGGAGACTGGTCTGCGTTACAGGAGCCTCGGGATTCATTGCCTCATGGCTGGTGAAGTTGTTGTTGGATCGCGGTTATGTAGTTCGAGCTACCATTCATGATTTAGGTAATCCTGAGAAGACAACACACTTACATGCATTGGAGGGAGCCAATGAAAGGCTTCAACTGGTGAAAGCAAATTTACTTGATGAGGGAACTTTTGATGCAGTTGTGGATGGCTGTGAAGGTGTCTTTCACACTGCATCACCTTTTTACATTGGCATCAAAGATCCTTAGGCTGAAATGCTTGATCCAGCAGTCAAGGGGACTATTAATGTTCTTAATGCATGTGCCAAAGCTTCTTCTGTGAAGAGGGTGGTAGTAACATCATCAGTAGCATCTGTTATATTCAGTTCTAGGCCTCGATCACCTGGAGTAGTTGATGAAACTTGGTTCAGTGATGCAGAGTGCTGCAAGCAAACTAAGGTATATTTTGGTTTCACCATGCATTACTTTTCATTTAAATATATGTAGCTTTATGGCTATTATTTTTTCATTATGTTTGTGCGTGTTGCCTTTGTCTAGGGAGGATATATTTGTATAAATTGATTTTAGATAATAGGTTGCTTGTCTACATGGAACGCTCATGTCATTTTTTATGAACCAAGAAGGCCAACTATATTTGTTTAAATACTATAAATAAATTGATGAATCAGAGATAGTCAAATGTTAAGATTCTACAGCTCTGAAAGATTACAGTTTTAGACTGGGGGATAGGCGAGTATTATATGGAGCTTCTGCAGCTTTGAAGGTTTGCAACTGCAAACCAAGGAATATTTCAGTGTTACATGAAATTACACTTCAACATAGATATACTTTATTGCACTGAAGGCATAGTTTCACAAAATTTTCATTGGCACAAATGAAACAGGTACCCTTCCTGGAATAGTTGGTGCCCCATCTTCCATATTTTCTACAATATAACGAGTTGATTTTATTGAAGCAACTGCTTCCATGAATATTAGTATTCATTTGCATTTCGACACGCAGTGTATATGGGCACCAACTATGATTTCTGAGGAATGAGGACATCAAGATTCTAGATGTTGCACGTAGTTCAGAAAATTATTTCCCGTAATTTAGAAAATATGTATCGTGTGAGTTTATATATATATATATATATATATATATATATATATATATTGTTTGAATGAGTGCCTCACAAAATATTATTTTTTGTATCTCCCATTCCTGTATTATTGCTTCCACGAAAAATGAATGATATGATTGATAAGCCCCATGACAATCTTCAAGGGAAGAGAATCAAATTTAGCATTGCAACGGATGGAAGGGCAGGTATGATATCATGTACATGTTTGTATTTCTAGTCATAAATTAAAGAGAGGGAACTTGTGTTAAAAAAAAATTACATTTTCAATATGTATTTCATTTATTTTTATTTTTGTGTTAAAATTTATGTATTTGGTTTGCAGGTTAGGCGGAGCTGGAGTTGGAGCTGGGAACTTGGCCCTTAAGGCTCCAGATTGTGAACGAGGCGCTCTAATACCATGTGTAGTAGCCGAATAAATTTAACATCCATTAATTCCATAAACTGAAATAGTAATTTCTACTTGATTTCAATAACTCGGTAATTTCTTATAAATTCATCACATACGCATATAAATTTATCATAATGACTAATGATTCCATAACAGAAATAAAACAAATACTTAATTTAAAATACCTTGGTCTGATGCTAACCCTTTGCTTTCCACTTGCCTTGTTGACCTCCCTGCTACTGCCTTGCCCAGCTTGAATCCACGGACCAACTCTGCCCAAAACCAAGTTTCCACCCTGCCAACTAGGACAACTACCTAGCTCCAGGATACCATATGGATATCCTAGCCCCCATGCCCAAAACCCCCAGCAAACCGGTGCCCCCTGTACCAACCCTTCCCGACTACAGAACTCCAACTCCCTTGCACAATTCAAGAGAACCCTCCAAAATAAAAATTCCCCGTAGAATGATCCCCTCGCATTCCTAAACCTCCTCCCCTCATATCCCTCCTTCACCACCCTTTCATCTCATTTACTTCCTTACCTACACATAGTTAATGCCCCTTATCCAATTATTTATTATTTTATCATTTCGTATTTATTATCTTATCTTATCCCTTATTAATATCTTATCCTTATATTTAATGTCCTATCCCTTCCCGAATACGTAAGTCTTTAACAAATTAAACTTATTAGCCCCCTTTAATTCTTTACTCAATTAATTAATGATTATTACTTAATAATTAATTAATTCTTGACAGACATGAACAAGTAATAAATAATAATTAATTAGTTAATATTATTTAAGAAATAGTTATTGTTTAGATAACTTTTTAGGACAATCATATTATTAAATTAATTATAATTAATAATCCTATACATCTATTTACGCAGGGTCGTTACAGGATGCCATCTCCTCACTTTTAGAAGTCCTCTTTCTCGATCGAATATCAGGATCCCCTGCTACAAGCTCACCTTTACGATGACTCATATTTTCCTTGGTAATCATGAAAACTCAAAAACCAACCGTCAACTTTCTCGGATACCACTTGATCCAAAAATGATCTTTTAAAGACTTGGTTGAGTTTTAAGCATGTGTTAAATTACCATTCAAAAACTTAAATGAGGAAGGAGATTTTAATGAAAGAATGTTGCAGCCATCTTAAACAATACAGAACAAAAAATAGACATAAGGAAAAACAAACCATAACACCCAGCTTGATAATGAAGTTCGTCAAGGTTTCCTATGTCTCTAGGCCTTTGTCTCAGTGGGGGAGGCTTTCTTATTAATTTCTTCAAATGCTCAAAATGAACATAAAAATTGCATCAAATAGATTTCAGACTAGTCTCACTGTGTTCTTCTCACCCTCAAGAATCCAACGCAATTGATGGCACTGAAAAAAGGATAACTAAAAATCCCACAAATGGCCTCCAAAGCTTGCTTCCTCAATGGCTTTCCTGCATAAAAATGGCTTGAGCTTCACAATTCTTCAGTAATTCTCATGTTCTGAACTTGTTTGGACTGTCAAAAACCTCTAGTTTATATAGATTCTGAGTTGGGGGTCGAAATCCAACTTCCCTCCAAGATCTGGCCTCTTTATGGGCTCCAGGTCCACTCTTTTTTGCCAAAAATTCACAAAAATCAAAAAAAATCTATTAATATAAGGCAAAAACCCACTAAATTGGCAAATAATTGGTTAAGCACCAAAAAATAGGGTGCACGCCCCTTTTTGTGGTTGCATGGCTAACATGTGTCTTGGTGTTAGACCCTTTAACCCCCATGCCCCTGGTCACAGGATTCTCCCATGTGACCTGACCTCCATTCGACACGCCTCCCTTAAATATAGAAAAGGGCTAATGTTAATTTTTTTTTAAAGTAGGTAAATTTATAAAGTTAAGTGCTTTTCCATATGGATAACACATTGGTTTTAAGACTTTGCTATGTGGACAGGTCACAAGTTCGACTCCCATTGAGTTATAAAACATTTTCCATTCGTCCCTTTTAGGCCCCATCCAGGGTGACACATGGCACCCTATGATTGGGCCATGTGTCATCCCATGGTTGGCCAAAACCATACCATGTGGACCAATCACCCCTTTCCACTTGTTAACATCAGAAACTGCCAAATGTCGAGATCTTAAATTCCATGTGTCAGTTGCAGGACCTGCCACTTTTCGAGCACAGAAGCTGCCAAGTGTCACATGCTAAATATGCCACGTGTCATTTTGACCCTTTGACTTTTTGTTGGAGAAGACCAAATTTTCCAACTGTCATAACTTTCTCATACGACATCCATTTTTTGATTCGTTTTCTCCACCGGAAAGATTGTGATGAGAATTTCGCGATCATGTTGTTTTCTTGGACATTTGAGAAATTTGATTTTTTATCCTTTCAAGATCCATTTTGGATCAATTAGCAACGATAATATCATAAATATGACTAAAACCGAACCAATATGTTTGACGGGCTTGCACGACATTAACTTATCTTGAAGCAAAGTATGATTGAACTCCCATCCTACAACCATCCCATGTTCATGCTTAAGATCAAATGCTTTACTTGGGACAAGTATAGGTGTATTTCTTGCATAAGATGCCTTATTTAATTGTTCCATTATTAGAAGAGATTGATTTTCTTTTATGTTATGAGAATGTACAACATATTCATTTCCCTTCTTAAACAAGTGATATTGGTTTTGTTCCCTATAGACGACAAAACAACTTGATGACGAACCCAAATTACGCATTCAAGCAACAGACAACAACGACCCAACATACTATCACATCATGCAACTGGATGAAACATGTGATAATCAAAAGACAAATAAAAACAGCCACTCGCTCGACATAAGCAAGACAACGCCTATAAGCTAAAGGACCACTTCAACAACCTGACTCATCGGCTTCGACGACCAGTAACAAGAAACCTCTACGGCGTGCAAAACCAAACTCATTAAGGTGTTACAGAACCAAGTACCAACATCAATTACAATGAACAAAACACCCACATCGGGAAGTACAAGACTTTGGCCAAGCTATCATTCACATCTAACCATCACGGTGCGCAATGATCCCCTCATCGGGAATCATGTTGTCACAAGTATTCGGCAAGACAGTAACCAAGGCGTAACATAACATATCTAGACCATAACCCAAGGATAAATCCAATGCGCTAGGAGACTGAATTAACTGTCAAAATACATGAAGACTAAACCCAAGCACCCAATCGACAAGTCAGCAAGACACAAAGGAATCAAACAATTAGTTCATGGTAATTAATTATGTTAAAAATACATATTGTTCATGGTAACTAATGGTAATAAAAATACAATTAGTTCATGGTAACTGCATCAATATGTACATGTTAAATAATTATAATCAAAACACCTAGTTCATGGTAACTACATAAATTTATTCATGTTAAAATAATTATAATCAACAACTAGTTCATGGTAACTAACTAATGGTAACAATTAGTTTTTGTCTAGTAATTATATGCTGCTAACTATATACTGTCTAGCATTGATATGATGTCCATTAATGAAACTATGTCTAACAATGATATCGATGTCCAAATATGTACAGATCACTGTCAGTCAATCATTACAAATACAGCATACAACGCAATCGTTTTCATTACATATATCTTTGTCACACATTATATATTAAATCGTTGTCACTTAAATTTGCTATAATTATATCTCTGTCACACATTATATATAAATTCGTTGTCAATAATTATAACTCTGTCACGCATTAGATATTAAATCTTTGTTACACCTTACATATAAAGTCGTTGTCACTAAAAGAATCGATGGCTAACAACAAAATCGCTATCTACCACAATATGTTATCTAACACAGTAACGTTGTCCATAAATAGTCATTGTCTAATAAGAGGTAGTTGTCTAGCGAAGATATCGCCTGGATTTTCCATGTTATCTCAGAAAAATGAGGGAATTAAATCACTATTACTTATTGTTATTAAATTATCGTTGTCCAACCCATTCTGGAATCGCCTTTTATCATTGATTCATTGTCTAACAAATGATATATATATATCGTTAACCATATATCTCTATCTGTTAGGTACATGATATTGTTGTATATTAATTCTAGGATATGCGTTCTAATAATTATTGTCTATAAAACGCAACCATATAAACGAACTCATATAAAAACGCAGTCATATAAAACGTTGTCTATTCAATCAAAAAGGGGATTCTCTACCATTCAAAACGTTGTCAAAAAGGGATTTGTTGCCATTAAAACACATGTATCAACAATGAAATTCACGGGTAAATTCGCAGTGATATTCGCAGTCAATATTCGCAGTGATATTCTAGTGATATGGGTAAATTCGTAGTGATATTCCAGTGATATGGGTAAATTCACAGTGATATTCGTAGTCAATATTCGCAGTGATATTGCAGTGATGTTGCAGTTTAAATATATCATTGTGTACTAACATTCATAGATGAGATATCGCTGTGTATATGCCACGAAAATCATAGTGTGAATAACCATAAGATATCGTTGTGTAAAAACATTATGATCCATATGATCGTTGTCAAAAGATATACAAGGTCGTTGTCTAAATACAATTAAATCGCATGATATAAGAAATCATATGATATAAATAAATTCCATGGTGTATGCAAATAAATCGCATGATATATATAAGTAAACCACATGATATAATTCGTTGTGTAGAAAAGATGAAATCGCTATGTAAAAAGGATGAATCATTATGTTAAATAAAAATGGAATCGCTATGTTAAATGCATTTAAAAAAAGGGGGAGATAACAACTCTATCAAACGAGTTCTCTACCAGGAAAAATCGTTGCATTAAATTCTCGTTGTATGTCGATTCACTGTATTAACAAGTCTATTGATACATCTAATGATTAAACTATTGATAAATATATTGATGCATCTATTGACATCGCTGGGTAAAATCGATGGAATAAATTATTACTGGAATAAATTGTTGTGTAAATATCAGTCCAAGTGTCCCAAATTAATATGCATAGATTTGTGAATGTACATATTCGTTGTGTAGAGATTCTCTATGTGAATGGAAAGGAGCCAAGGTGATCGAAGTTGAAACAATCAAAATGCAGAGTTTTAACATTCAGGGATTTAGTCATTCAACACAGAGTTAACACTCAAGGATTAAACATTCAACACAGAGTTTAAACACTCATAAGTAGGGCGCAAGATTAGAGATTAATCATAAGAGAAAAATGTAGAGATTTAATCATTTAGGCGCAAAGGTTTACCATTCAATAAAATGTAGAGATAAAATTATGGGAAGGATGTTGGGATTATGCATAAAGGAAATCCGCAGTGATCAAAGATTAATCATAAGAGAAAAACTCAGAGACAAGTAAGTGATAGATAGTTGGGCGAAGAATTATCCTTCATTTATTATCCATGCACAGAAAAGCAGGGCATTTGAATCTATAAGTCTTTAAACACCAGAGTAATGACTGGCGATTCGGCTCCTAGTCGACTGCTCAGGCACGGACTAATAACTTAAGGGGTAAGGGACAGAAGATAAAAAATAAAATTTTATTTGTATTAATCAATAAAACAAATGCAGAGAAGTCATTGCAATCAGAGGTTGGTTTCTCCATGGGAAATCAATTCATAATACAATGAGCAAGGGGATTACAAATACTATAGGAAAGAATGTGCAAGACAGACCATGGACATGAAATCTTCAACCGAGTACAGAAAAACATTTAAAAATTAAATTCATTGCAAGTAGAAACTTTAAAAGGAGTACCTTAGACAAATGTGAATGCTCTGAGGTCGGTGTCCCATGTGCACTCCATCTAGCTCCCTCTTGCCAACCAATGTGACCTCATCGGTACATCCCAGCCAATGCTAGGGGTACTCTTCTTCCCCTTGAGCCCCTCGGGCCACAAAGGGGACACGCACACAATACCATAGAATTCTAGCACCCAGCATGCCTCGCAAGGTCGAGCTACCACTTGTTACACGAGTTGGGTATCCCAACTCCCACAAGACAAATTTTAGTCAAGATAGAATTCAGCAGCATAACGTTACGCAAAAAGATGAGATCCATACTCCTCCTCCTCCATCCTTTTTATATAGTTTTCAAAAAATTAGTTTCCCAAATTCTCATTAAATTCCTTTTTCAGTTAATTAATTTCGAAAAACCTCCCCCGTACACATGTCACCTGATCCCCTAGTTGCACCAGAAAATCAATTTTATTAATTAATTAAAATTCCTATTTCCCTCATCCACCTAAAAGCATTCCTAAAAATGCTCATCGGTGTCCCAAAATTCCCTTACAATTCTTAAATGACTTACGCCTTACTTAATTCCTAGTTGAGTTCATAATTAGAAAGTTCCAAGGGCAAGATTCCTTACTAAGTTATACATTCAGCTTTTTCTTTATGTTTTCCCTTTTCTTTAAGTTTCCCTTTTTCTTTATGTTTCCTATTTCTTTTAAGTTTCCCCTTTTTTCCTATTTAACTAAAAATCAATTTAGCAAGTGTAGATAAAAATAACCATTTACCCTCTTTTATTTTTAACTAAATATTAATTTAGCAAATGTAGATAAAACTAACCATTTACCCTCTTTTCTTTTTAACTAATTATTAATTTAGCAAATGTAGATAAAACAACCATTTACCCTCTTTTTAAAATTCTACTCCTTCATTATCATTTTTACTTTAATAATTTAAAGTTTGAAACTCTTTACCCCCTTCTTGTTATATGCCTAATTATTTTTCTTCAAAGGTTCTTCTTAGACCTAGGTTTTAAATTCACTAGGTTGGGTGAAAGTTCTTAAGGGAAAAATTAGTCATTAAACTTTACTTACCACATCATTCATTTTAAGTCCGACTATGTTTATTCACTTACCAGTTAAAATCATGACATGCCCTTTAGGACGCACTACATTCTCCAAGGGTGTCACTCACCTCCTTCCCTTTTCCTTGTGCAACGTGCCCTTCAAGACGCACTACATGCTCCAAGGGTGCCACTCGCCTCTTTTTGGTTTCCTTGCACGACGTGCCCTTCAAGATGCACTACGTGCTCCAAGGGTGTCACTCACCTCCTAACTAACTTTGGTAGATGTCAAACCTCTGGAGTCAATACTCTACTAGGTGATCTTGTGGGAGACTAAGGGCCTCTAAGGGATAAGGCCCCTACCTTATTTTTCTCCCCTTAGAATCATCGTGAGCGATTGTCACAGTCTTCCCTCATAGCATCATGGGTCTTCTCAATATAGGTAATTGTTAACCTTCAAGCCACGGCGGGAGTGCTAGTAGGTTGTGGCAGGGTTGTTTCCACACCTCTCCCTCAATGTCTCTCGTTGTCCTGCATGACCCCTCTACTCCACATGTGAGTTTGTTCATCAAGATATCGTTAGCCTACATCCATCAATGAATCATGTCAGCAATAATAGTCAATCATCATAAAATCTAATCATATGTACATATGTCACATCAACAATATTCAAACCCCAATTGTCCACTCCCTGACTCGATCTGGAGTCCAAGGGGTTTCATCAATGCCTCTACATCCTCAATTTCCAGATTCCTGCACACTCAGGAGAACTCAGTCAATAGCACCTATCTATGTAAATACAACAAAATAACATATCATCAAATCCATCATATCTCATAATCATAATCAAAATGACCAATAGTATAGTAACCTGGATCACTTGCAAGAAAGTGTCCTCAAAGAATAAGTTCGCTCAGTGTGCGTAAGAGCAGGATGTTACAGAATTACATTCAGATAAGATGGATATGGTGAAATGGCCTAAATATTGTGATCTATGGCCATATGTAGTCTGATCATACTATCTCTTTAGCATTGGGTGTGGCCTAGTTGTCATATCAGGCCAACAACTTTTTTATCATAAGGTGAATCATAATGAACCTCACCTAACCTTTCCATGATCATTCTCAATAATGAGTCTAGACCAACAAATAGAAATGGCATCCAAGGCTCCCTATAAGTTCATCCCAAACATGTCCCTTGAGGTAGTCATGCTCTCGCTGATATTGAATTCTTGAATTCTATGTATGATAGTCTCTTTCATGAGTTTTGGATGGGTTCCATTCTAAGATATTTTTTTGGGAGGGTTCCCCCTAAGGATATTATACAAAATTAGACTGGGGAGGTATAGGATCTAAATAATCTCTATTGCACACACATGTGAATCCTAACTAGATGATATTTCTTGTTATATTTTATCAAACCTTCTCATGTGAAGGAGTTAATGAATCTATGCCCTTGGAAATGTAAGAACACTCTAGTGGTCCTTTACAATTGGACCCATTAGATCTCAATTAACAAACAATAGAAGCTTTCCTACTTGATGTGGGTATATTTATTTGACCTAGCTATGTTTTTTTGGCCATCCTTATGATATATTGTCACCCCTCTAAGGGAATTTATATGTGTCCCTAGCATCACGTCTATGTGTAATTTAACCTCTCTTTGGACTTGAATGAACTCATTCCTAATACCTAATCTGCATCATCAATTTTCCTAATACCTACTTTCACTAACAAAGCCTGAACTATCACAATTAATATTTTCTACTCATGAAGAAAACCAAATCTAAAATAGCATTGTCCTCATAGGCCCCTCCCATCCCCAAATATCTACAAGCACCCAAAATGGGTAAAAATTTTTGTAGTGAAGTGGTGCATAATGGAAAAGGTGTTAATGTGGCCAAGTCTTAACCTGTGAAGGCCCAAGTTCCTTAGAATATAGCCTCTGATTCTTCATCTACATCTAGCCCTAATTGACCATTAGGTCTATAGGCATCTAAGGCCTCTTCTATGTCTATGCATGTGGATGGTCATAATCGATGAACTTTCTCTCTACCGTCAATATTGAATTCTCAAAACATTGTATCCATTAATATAAATGGCCTTTCCAAAAGGCCAAACAAGCCACCCTCAATTATTTTTGGAGCAACACTATGTAAAGGTAATTCATTAGGATATATTTAGGACCTCAAGAATAAGAAGGAAGAGATTCATGATGGCATTGGTTTTTAATGAATTGACCTCTTGGATTGTTTAATATTTAAATGACCTTAATAAAAAGAACATTGTTCTCCAATTGTTGACTTCTCTAGGTGGGACAAATATTCTTTGTTTACAAGCGGTCTAAAATATAGGTTTTATGCTTTGTACTAACTTTTAGTTACTTTCCTTAGGGCTAGGGTTTTTTAATTAAAATCATGTTGATGGAAAAAGGGGGTAGTGGTCCTTGTCTCTCCATAGTTTCCTAATGTTGTTATTGGTTGGGGTACAAACCATTCCCAAATACATGGATTCTTCTTCACCTTCATGACCAACTACTAGGCATGGCCAATATCTATTCTTCCAATGATGCATGAAAGTGTGCATCCTTTTGGCATTAGATGGTCTATAACCTCCTAAATTCCCCCTGTCTTATTCGTATAGATTTTAATATGGTGGAATATCAAGAATATAAAGAAGAGACACTTCATGTATTCTTGTTATATGGAAATAAAGAAGCTTAGTGGGCATTGAAAGCATGGCATTGGTTATATGACCCTAATCTTAATCTGAGGCAAAATCTAACTAATTTATGGTTCACTTCAACAAATTTCTACAAAGAAATCATTTACTAATAGTTAGACATGGACCTTTTGTTAGAGAAAAATACTTTCTTTTTTGACCTAAAAGAGGCCAATTAGTCCATGTGGACAACATTCCACTCACTCTAACAACCATCCTATTTATTTTTCTCTCTCCTAGGGGAAGAACAGGTATGTATGCCCCAAACCAAATAGTTTTTTAATGTATCCCATATTTGGAGCCTAAATTGCATGGCCTACATCTACACGATGTAGAATCTCTTTCACGAACCATGAGGGGATATAGGTCCCATTGCTTGGTGGGAAGATGTATTTCAAAAAATGTGGACTCCTTATGGAGATATAGATGCCAAATAACTAAAATTTGATGGAGAAACAATAAATTTGTGCGTAATGATCTAGATGACCTCGTGAAAAATATGACATCCTTGCCAAGCATTTCCATCCATGGGAAGGACAACCACTAAATCAAGATTTCAAATTTTGTCCCTTGAAGACAAACTCACCATGACATAACATAATAGGTATCCCACATAAGTTCAAAATTGATTAAAATGCATGCACATTGTGAATTAATAGAATGTGGCAGAATATAAATAGGCATGGATTAAGATATTCCATGTCAACTAATTTCCTATGTTCATAATTCATCATAACTCACACACAACATGCAATTGTATAAATTTTCATAGGAAAAAAGAACATCGATTTATATATTCACAAACAAATATAGAAAACTTATATTCTAACAAAAAATAGTCCAAGAAATTGGTTGAATACAAGTAATTTTCTGCCCAACTATAGGCATTTAGTGCAAATTCCACCCCCAATCTAGGCTCTAAGGCCACCAAGATGAAGGTACTAAGATACAGGTTTCGAGGTCACTCAAACCAAACCATTTACTCGCATTCTTAGACAACCTTCTCTTTGCAAAGAACTCCAGGAAGCTTGTCCAGTCATGGTACACTCTTCCACTTCCCCACACAACACAAGGAAGAACTTCCCCTTATCTATTGAACAATCCCTTAGGGATATTCTCCCTCTAGTGTTCTTCAACGTGTTCAAAAAGAGCCCAATTTTCTTAACTCTTTATGGTGATTTCCTATAATAATAATACTTCGCTCTCAATAATCCAAAGAGTAGAAATTACATAGCGGGTGAAGGGTTTCTAGATTTCCCAACCTCTATTCTCTCCTATAGCCATCTAATTCTCATCCAAGGTCTATAATTTTATCCTTTGTAATGTTGATTTTTGCTCATTTTAGATTGGTTGATTATTGGTAAGGAGGGTACAACATGAGAGTTCTATCATATAAATGTGGGAATGGTGTAATGAATGGATATAAATGAGAGAATTGATGAAATTATGGATAACTTTACTTACAAAAAGAGTAACAAATTACTCTTACACCTTCCTATATTGATTGTACTCAACCCATGCTTCAATAAATATGTGAGAAGACTTCCCCACCAACCTCTTACATGCATTCAGTGATTGGTTTTATGATTTACTGGAGGTAGATAGTTTCATTTAAGGCACATGGTGGAAAAGAGATGATTCCATAGGATAACACTTCGAAATAGAGGATTACTCTCCCATAGTCCCCCTTTTCTCTTCCCCTCTAGTGGAATCATATCCCCTCTCATTCTCTTCACATCCATCTAGGACCATTATAAATTATATTCCATCACTCTGAATTGCATGCTTGAGTTCATTGTGGAAAGCCTATCATATGGTCCATATAAGTATGTTCACATCATCTTTTTCCCTATCAATTCACTAGTTGGGCCTTGGTATTGAACTCTACTCTAGGAATATATACTATCATATTTACATCAGTTACACATGGGGCCATTTATTTAAGAACATATTTCTCGACTCTTGACATTATAACCACACATTTACAATTTATACATAATTTAATATAATATATTCTAGGGGTCATACAATGGGCATAACAAAACACTTATAATGGGATTCCTATGATGAAGATAAGAAATCTTTGGATGCAAAGTTGCACCACTTGTTGTAGGTGGATGATGTTCATTGAGTGAGAGGAACTCAATTGCATGCTCAACTACACTAGATAAAATTAGGAGATAGGCCTACTAAAACATTCTTTTTAAACCCCTCACCACTGAGGAGGCTGGGGAATCCATATAAATGCTATAATGGTGGAATGAATGGATTGCAATGAGAGAATTGGTAAACATTGTTGATAAATTTACTTATGATAAGAGGAATTAAGTACTCATACACCTTCCCATCTTGATTGTACTTAGCCCATGCTTCAATAACTATGTGAGAACACTTCCCCACCAACCTCTTACATGCATTTAGTTATTGGTTTTATGATTGAATGGAGGTAGATAGTTTCATTTAAGGAACATGGTGGAAAAGAGATGAGTTCATAGGATAACACTTAGAAATAGAGGATTACTCTCCCATAGGCCCCCTTTTCTCTTCCCCTCTAATGGAATCATATCCTATCTCATTCTCTTCACATCCATCTTAGAGCATTGTATATTATATTCCATCACTGTGATTTACATGTTTGAGTTCATTATGGAAATCCTATCATATGGTCCATATACGTATGTTCACATCATATTTTTCACTATCAATTCACTAGGTGGGCCTTGTTCTTGAACTCTACTCTAGGAACCCATACTATCATATTTACATCAGTTACACATGGGGTCATTTATTTAAGAACATATGTCTCGACTCTTGACATTATAACCACACATTTACAATTTATACATAATTTGATATAATATATTCTAGGGGTCATACAAAGAGTATAACAAAACACTTATGATGGGATTCCTATGATGAAGATAGGAAATCTTGGAATACAAAGTTGCACCACTTATTTTAGGTGGATGGTGTTCGTTGGGTGAGAGGAACTCAATTGAATGCTCAACTAGACTAGATAAAATTATGATATAGGCCTACTAAAGCATTGTTTTCAAACCCCTCACCACTGAGGAGGTTGGGTAATCCATATGAATGCGAGAGTGGTGGAATGAATGGATATAAATGAGAGAATTGATTAAAATTATCGCTAAATTTACTTACGAAAAGAGCAATAAAGTACTCTTACACATTCCCATATTGATTGTACTCATCCTATGTTGCAATAATTGTGTGAGAAAACTTCCCCACCACCCTCTTACATGCATTCAATGATTGGTTTTATGATTTAATGGACATAGATGGCTTCATTTTGAGCACATGGTTGAAAAGAGATGAGTTCATAGGCTAACACTTAGAAATAAATGATTACTCTCCCATAGGCCCCCTTGTCTCTTCCCCTTTAGTGGAATCATATCCCCTCTCGTTCTCTTCACATCCATCTTGGAACATTATATAATATATACCAACATTATAATTTACATCACATGGTCCATATAAGTATGTTCACATCATCTTTTTCTCTATCAATTCACTAGTTGGGTGTTAGTCTTGAACTCTACACTAGGAATATGTACTAGCAAATTTACATCATTTACACATGGTGTCATTTATTTAAGAACGCATGTCTCGAATTTGAAATTATAACCACACATTTACAATTTATACATAATTTGATATAATATATTATAGTGGTCATATAAACAAATTACAATGGACTTCCTATGATGAAGATAAGAAATCTTGGTCTACAAAGTTGCACCACTTATTGTAGGTGGATGATGTCTATTGAGTGAGAGGCACTCAATTTAATGCCTAGCTACATTAGCTAAAATTAGTAGATAGGCCTATTAAAGCACTCTTTTCAAATCCATCACCATCGAGGAGGCTGGGGAATCTATTTATGCTTTGAAGGAAATTGTGGCTTGGATGACAAAGAAAGAATAAATTGAGCATTAATTTGTGGAACACTAGAGGATGGTGTGTTAATATCAAGGGTTGTCATTGGAATGGTAGGTTGCTACCCAAAATTCCTCTATATTGTACCTTGCAATATTTCATAAGGGTAAAGGTGAGAGTGTGAATTATCTATTTCCTTAGATGATATAATTGTTGACCTTCATGAAATGTTAGATGATAAGGTCCCTTGCTTGAATGGCTTTCCTTATGAATTTTACAAGGGCATCTGGGACTTTGTTGGGACAAACCTCTTACAAGTCTAGGATGAAGCTTTATGCAACTGGTCTCTGGGTATAAGAATCAACCAATGGCTTATCTAGTTCATACACAAAGAATATGACCCAAAGGTTATCCCAAACTCGCAACATATTATGCTACTCAATACCTCTTACAAAATATTAGCCAAATATTTGGATTTATGAATGAAGCATTTACTCCGTGTGATTATTCTACCTAAGTAGACTAGCTTTATTAGGGGTCTCTACATTCTTTAAAATGTTATTAGAGTTTGGGAAGGAATGGAATGTTATTACATTTTGGGATTGACCTTGAGAAATCCTATGATCATGCCAAGTGGTGTTTCATTTTGGCTATGTTAAAGCCCTGGGATTTGACACATTTTTATCACTTGTGTGTTATGTATATAAAGATAACCATTATTCATAAATATAATCTAAACTATAGAACTTTAGATTAAAATAATTGCAAGGTGGATCACATAAATATATACCTTTACATGAAATATCACCTTGAGGCCTATAAAATGTCCAAACCATTCATCATTGTAATATCATTTATCATTTTGTATTTACTGAATTTATATATTTTGTCCTTTATGGATTTCAATGGTCTATCCTTCTTACATTAGATATTTTTTTTAGTAAAAGAACTTTGTTCATTTCGTTTTGTATCAGATCTCATCTTGATCTTTTGCCACACTATTTTCAAACTTTTGACCTAGATTTTAGCCACACTCAATTATTTTTCAAAGTTTCTTTGATCCCTAGGCCTTTGGCTAAAAAAAATTGCCCCTTGACCATCTACATTGTAGAAATTTCGATGAAGAAAGAAAACCACTCCACTACAAAATCTAAAAATAAAAAACCGATCAAAAAATATAACCCATCAATGTCATCAGATATCAGAAATACATTCAAAATCAACCCCCTACAAAAATCAGAAAAAAATAAAATAAAAATAGATATCAAATTTTATTGCAAAAGATAAAGAAGGATCACAAAGATTCATAGCAGGAAGATATTTCACTAGCATATGATATAAACTAGCACAGCCACAAAGTGGTTGGTGTTGCGGTTGGTGAACACCGAAAGTTATCTGGATGGACAGCTGAAACGCACGGACAGCTGAAACGCACATAGAGCTGAGGAAATCCAAAAGTTAATCTTAAATGTGGTAATTCCAAAGGTTAATAAGTTAAACGTGTGTTAGCGATATTTCTCGCTAAGGGGGTCAGATATCAAACGAATGGGTTAAAACCCACTTGTCCAAAGTTTTGGGCGACAACGCGCCCGTGGTAAACAGCAAGCAATACTGGACGGTCCAGATGAGCGCGCCCGGATCAACGGCGCCCAGCAAATTTCGGGCCCTCCTTTCCTTTCGACCTTTAAGAAAGAGGGGGGGGTCCGGAATCGGGGGCGCATCTCTCCGACGGTCCAGATGAGCATGCCCGGATCAACGGTGATGAAGACCATTCCGGACCCCCACCGCCTTTCTACCTTTAAGTCGAGGGGGGGGTCCGAAATTGTGGGTACAGCTTCCAACGGCCACGATCGCAGCACCCGAATCAACGGCGCTCGTGCAGCCCCGCTCCTCTCAACTGCCCTGTGCTTAACCAGTGTGGGTCCTCCTCCCGTCACTTCACTTTCCTTCTACCCTCCTTTCCCCTGTTGCCATATGTCACTTATCCATCCCTCCTCTCTGGCTCGCATGGCCTCCCCTTCTTTTCATCACCCACTCATCGCCTGCCACGCATCCCCTTCTTTCCACATCAGTCTCTCACCCGAAGGCGAGTCTGTTTCTCCTGTCTTCGTCCCATCTACCTGGCTGTCCCCCTTCCACGGATCATCCCCTATTTCCCCCCTCTGTCATCACTCTCACTTCTCGCCATCACTCCTACCATACACCACGTTCTCCGCGATGGCCCTCATGTCCGTCCCTCAAGCCATTCAGTCGTTCCAGGTGGCAGCGCGAGAATTTTTCCCTATCTCGAGATGTTGAGTTGGTTGGGCCGTTATCAATCCCAAGAAGCAGTTATTGAAGCGGTTGGTGGTGGTTAGACATCGTCTCCGCCATAATGGGGACGTCCCACAAAGAATTAAAAGCACGTCGATTCACCGAATAAACTGTTAGAAGATTGATCGCGTCTGCCATAAGTTGCACGACCATTCAAAGATTGCAGCTCCGTGTTGTCAGAAGCCATGTAGACGCAAAGCCTTCAATGTAGTTTCTTGGTTCTGTCGCTGTTATAGTTTTGAGTATATGTAGGCATTTTTGCCATTTTTGTATCTATCGATGGTAGAGCTAAGCTCCCGACTGTAAAGTTTCAGCGACATTCTGGTTTCATGGTTATGCCTCTGTGTTTGAGATTTCTTGGTTTATAACAAACAGTTTCCTTTCTTTCCATMTTTGTTTCATCTTGGCTAGAGGGTTCACAGTGAAGGATTCACGTGGACTTAACAATCTTGTTGCGACAAAGGATTTGTTGTGGCATCGTTGTATTCTCTGGTATATGTGTTTGAATGTAAAAGGATTTTGCGTTTGAACGCACTTCTTCTCTAATCTGTAATGAACCTGATGTTTATTGTGGACCACTGCACTTTCTTGCATAAGTCTTCCATCTGCTCACCCTTTTACAACGACTCACTGTTTGGATTTTATCAAGGCCTCACTCGTTCATGCATGCCTGGTCTGGTTTCTAAGTTGAAATTGTGTTGTTTCGAGTTTCCCTCCATTTGATCAACCTTAAAACAAATCATGACATTAAATCTGATGGGCTTCGGGCTCTGCTCCTGCTAGCAATCCAGGAGTGACTTCCGAAAGCCAACATTTCTGGCGCCGTTGCCGGGGACGAAGTTGAAGATTTTCCCTGGGCAGAACGACAATGACTAACTGATTTCTGAAGGTGCATCAGATATCATAACTTGAAGATTGCTACTATGCACCTGGCGACTCCACTGTGACGACTCCGCTGGGGAGAACCTGTTCTATCAGCTGTGGCTTCGAGAGGCAGACATACGAGGTCAAACCCACATTTGCCTTTGGCCACTCCGGAAGAAGATTTGGAAGTTGTGCGCAGAAAGGGAAAGAGAGCAGCAAAAGAAGTTTCTGTCGATAAAAAAGGTAATACGCCCTCCCCTTCTGTGAGAACTCCATTTTCAGATTCTCAGTTTCCTAGCTGCCCTTCCTCTGAAGTTTCTCATTTTTTGAACTTTGGGAGTGTTCCTGCTGAGTTTTCCCCTCCTGGTCTAGTATCAGAAGGAGATATCCTTGTCACTCCCCTCTCAGGAGGTTTCACTACTCCTCCTTTGATTACTACTGCTCCACAGAGAGGACCACTTGCACATTCAAGTCCCTTAGACTTCTCTTTGTTTTCCCCGTCATCTCCCGTGAGGACCTCTTTTCCCTCCTCACCTGTTCCCACTCCATCTCCTCCGAGTCCTCCTCCATTCAACATCCCTATGGCTGGTGTTAATCCCCCTCCGAACAGAATGGATGCCATAGTCGCTGCTAGATATGCTCCTTTGATCCTTCCTCAGCCTTTGAACCCTCTCCCTGTCGGAGACTATTTGAAATACATGCCCAAGTTCAACGGTGAGGGAGATGTGATGGCTGAAGAGCACCTGGCTGCCTTCTACAGCTATGCTGATAACCTAAATATTGAGAACGAATATGTCTGGATGAGAGTCTTCGTCCAGAGCCTAGATGGTGAAGTTAGGAAATGGTTCAGGGGGCTGGCTTCTGGATCTATTGTTGGCATTGAGGCTCTGGATAATGTTTTGTTGAGACAGTGGGGGGATAGGAAAGATTATATATATTACATGACTGAGTTTGGGTCCTTGAAAAAGCAGGAAGGAGAATCAGTCTCTGACTTCTCCAAAAGGTTCAATAAAATGTATAACAAGATCCCTGCAGAGATAAAACCCTATGAGGCCGCTGCTCAAATTTCATATGCTAGCGCATTTGGCCCTGATTTCTGTCTCGTATTAAGAGAAAGGAGATCCACCTCTTTAGCTCAGATGCAAGATGCAGCTATAGAGGTGGAATCTAATATATTAGCTGCAGACAGACTGAGGAACAAGGCTAACACAGATAGAAGAAAAGGAAGATCAGAAGCCTTGACTTCTGACTCTAACATCTCTGGCCCATCTTTGTCCCACCCTCAAGTAAATGAGTTGACCCAGCTGGTTAAAGTTCTGAAAGAAGAGATGGAGAGAATAAAGGTGGAAAGAAGGCAGATGTATAAGGGCCCTCAAAACACAGAGAATAAAGGAGGTTTCAGAAGGCCAAACAATTTTACTCCTCCGACTATGCACAAAGAAAAAGAAAGAGACAGAGATGACCAGAGAATTCAGGCTCCCTTCCAGAACAATTTCATGGTCGATGAAGAACAAGGAGAAGTGAACGAACCTGAACCAAAGATTCATAGTTTAGAGGTCACTCCCGCCTTTCTTCATCTGACCAAATCAGCATATGAAGAGTCCATCATGGATGGTCAACTCCATGAACTCAGCAAAGCAAACAAAGCTGGCGGTGGCCGAGGCAGATATAACCTGAGATCAGATAAAGGGGTAGCAGCACCTAAAGTTCCTGAGTCATCCGCTAGAGCACAGAAGCCCACTGACGAGGTACCAGACAGCCATAAAGGTAAGAAGGCCCAACCTCTCTCCCCCATCATTCAAATTCATGCTCCTGAGATTAGAGAAAATCCAAAGAATACATCTTCCTATAATTTCGAGCATGAAATTCAAAAGATCAGAATCCCC
>ML778446.1:766397-780421 GCA_009831015.1 Picea engelmannii
TGGCTAGAGGGTTCACAGTGAAGGATTCACGTGGACTTAACAATCTTGTTGCGACAAAGGATTTGTTGTGGCATCGTTGTATTCTCTGGTATATGTGTTTGAATGTAAAAGGATTTTGCGTTTGAACGCACTTCTTCTCTAATATGTAATGAACCTGATGTTTATTGTGGACCACTGCACTTTCTTGCATAAGTCTTCCATCTGCTCACCCTTTTACTACGACTCACTGTTTGGATTTTATCAAGACCTCACTCGTTCATGCATGCCTGGTCTGGTTTCTAAGTTGAAATTGTGTTGTTTCGAGTTTCCCTCCATTTGATCAACCTTAAAAAAAATCGTGACATTAAATATGATGGGCTTCAGGCTCTGCTCCTGCTAGCAATCCAGGAGTGACTTCCGAAAGCCAACATTTTTGGCGCCGTTTTTTAATGTTTTTAACGTTGTTTTTTAATGTTTTTATTATTTCTATTTGTATTGAAATGTTTACATACCGAAAGTTTAGAGCATTGACACTATTTTTGAGTTACTTGAATAGGCCTGGCAGCTTAAATGTTTACATAGTGCGAGGCCCTTAAACAGACCTGGTAGCTTAAATGTTTGCATAGTGTGAGGCCCTTAGACAGATTGATAGGCTTAAATGTTTACCTAAATAGGCTTCTCACAGTACATTTTTCCTCAAATTTTTCCATATAATGTTGCAGTGAATTTGGGAAATATTGTTGTCCACCGCCATTTGCATAGCCATCGTATGTTTCATACTTCTTCTATGCTTGGAATGCATTTTATTCATCGTTGAAGATACATATATTGTTTAATGGTTTGATGGTTGCTTCTTGTTCGTTGGTTCGTCATTTTTTGCTTTTTGTTGTTTGGTTAAACTTTGCAAGACCTACACCTGCAGTTGGACCTATTGGTTCTTGTTTCTTTCTTTCATTTGCTTCAACATTGTAGGGTTGGGGTGTTGCATCTGCAGTTGGAGTTGTTTTTTTTACTTTGCGGGGCTCAAGTCCTGTACCCACAATTCAACCTGTGCTTATGTTGTTCATCGTTGTCGAGTAAGTTTTGATTCCATGATTTCAATTGTATTCATTTTTTGATGTTTGTTGTTTGCAGTCTGCAAGTAAGAATGTTTAATTATTTCTACTTGCATGGTTGTCATATGTTTCGGATTTCTTCTGTGTTTGGGATGCAATTTCATAATCATTGAAGATACATATGTTGTTTATTGGTTCAGTGGTTGTTGCTTGTTCTTTGGTTCGTCATTTGTTGCTTGTTCTTGTTTGGTTCAAGTTTGCGAGTTTGAAGTCTTGCAGTATAATTGGGCTTGCTCGTGCTTTCTCCTTGGTTTGTTGCTTGTTGTTTTCTTTTCTTTGCTTCAGCTTTGCAAGGTTGGGGTCATGTACCCACAAGTGTACCTACGGTTCTGTTGTTCATCATTAACGAGTAAGTTTCAATAGTATACTTTCATTTGTGTTTGTTGTTTACTATTCGCTATTTTCATTTTGCAAGTAAGAATTTTTAAGTATTTATTCATCATTCTTGTCCTGCAGACTTTGCATAGAGGTTGGCATATGTTTTTCTCCTGCTCTTCAATTTTCCTCTGATTTTTTCCCAGGACTCTGCACCATGTCCATGCTAGTGTCGTGTGTGCAACTCCGGCTATCATTTTTTCAAGCATTTCAAATTCTAGTCCTTTGTCGTCTGTGATGAAATCAAAATCTAACACCTATCCTGTGCCTGCCTATCACGTACGGGAATTGAACTTGTGTCTTTCGAATGAAAAATATGATGTCAAGCTTGTTTCCTTTGCAAGATGTTCTTGTATAAGAAAATGGCATGTAGGTGTAGAATGGATAGGTGTGATACAATCGTGCCTCGGTTGCAACAAAATTGCACAAAATTGGCATATATTTCCATCCTGCTCTTAAATTTTGCTCCAATTGTTTCTCCTAACTTTGAACCATACCTACATGCCTTTACAAAATGTTCTTGTAGAGGAAAAATATACTAAGATGGTGCTATAAAGAGTGGTTTTTCATGGATTACAAATTGCAATATTCAATTTCTATGTCGCTTTGCGTACAACATTGCTAACATAATGAATGTGTTCTCAAATTCATCACACCATTTACATTTGGAAGGAACCATTATCCTTCTAGGATACTTCAATGTTGGCATGCTACAAAATAATGGCATAACAAATAATTGGACAACTACATGTGCAATTACAATGTCCTCTTTCTTTTGGTTAAGATAAAACGTGTGCAAAATGCACTTATTAACCATATATGGTGAAATGTGCCCATATCACAATAAAACCTATTTATCCTATACACAGACTGGTCCGACCACGATACAATTTTTCTTGTACTTGAAATATGAAATATACATCAAAGATATTGCAAAATTATATTTCCATGTCTCAAAGCATATCTGGATACTTTGTTTCACAAAACCAAAATCATTCAGCTACGACCATGTGATTTCTTAATATTTTTTGGCTTGTAATATATTTTGGGTAGGAAAAATTCTATATAATTACAACCATGGATCAAGAAAAGAAAAGGTCCATGTTTCTAACTCTCTTTTATTCTATTCATTTGATTCTCATTTCCTGTATGTGCATATTACTTGTTCTCCCCTGCATACCAGCTTCCATTCATGTTCATTGTATTTTGTGCAATCCCACATTGAAACAAACAGAATAACTAGAGAAGACGAAGGACTCTTTACCGCAAATGTAGAAGACGAGATACAAAGGTGCATGCTTGTACTCTTATTTCATATTCCATTGTTTTGTATTTCATTTATTGTCTGTATGTGTATTCTACTGCTTCGCACCTAATTTATTGTATGTAGATACTGTGTATCTTCCTGCATAATAACTTATCTTCATGTCAATTGTATTCTTTGTGCTGCTACATTGAAGTAAATCGAACTCTGTTTATTTTTTTACATGTCTTCTTGCATACCAACTTACCTTCATGTCCATTGTATTTTTCTGCATTGCTACATTTAAACAAACTGAATAACTGGTGAAGACGAGGGACTCTTTGCTGTAAATGTAGAAGAGGAGATACAGAGGTGCATGCTTCTACTCTTATTTCATATTCCATTGTTTATTATTTCATTTATTGTTTGTATATGTGTTCTACGTGTTCTACTTGTTCTACTACTTTGCACCTAATTTGTTGTATGTAGATACTATGTATCTTCCTACATAGTAACTTATCCTCATGTGAATTTTATTTTCAATCCTGCTACATTGAAATAAATAGAATTGTATTTATTTTTTTACATGTCTTTCTACATACTAACTTACCTTCATGTCCAGTGTATTTTCTGCGTTGCTACATTGAAAGAAACAGATTAGTTGGACAAGAAGATGAATTCTTATATGCCATAGCAGAGGGGACTGAAGTACAATCTTTGAAAAGGTATACCAACTGTGATAGTAAATCAAACACACAAAACGAGTAGGTGCATATAATATTGGACTAGAAAATGATGATTTGGAAACAATGGTCCTTTGTTGAGACTTCTCACTTCCAAACATTGCGCTCCCCATTTCTATTTTCCCACTTTCTATTATCCCTTTTTTTCTATCTTCTATACTTAACCAAATTCCCCTTTGTTTTTTTCCTCTACTTTTGCTTTTTGGTTTCTCTTCTTAGTCATCTTTCCAAAAATGTCTAGGTGTGTGGGTTGGCAGACTCACGGGTTCACATTTATACTCATGCTTCTATATCATGACTCCGACCGACGGTTTCCTCATTCCATACTTAGCCACGTTTTCGATCGCGGGTTCCCGGGCTGGTGGGATCAAGATTGTGCCTCTAGATTCGAAGGTTCCACAATATACAAATTGGTCATCGTACCCCCCCATCATGCCATATTCCCTGTTACACATTTTTGCAGTCAAAAAATCTTAGGCATACAATTTGACCATCGACTCCTCATGTTTCCTAAGTATCCCTTGACACCCTATTTTGTATTCCATATCCTTCAAGCCTATATGTGACATTCAAAAACATTATGGACAATATACAATTCATATGTTTATTTATTCCTTATGATGTTCATCTACACATTCTTGCATCAGAAAAAGTTGGAATATTGACATGGGAATGAGCAGTCAATCATCGCAAACATAAACAGAATGACAAGGCCAAAGGTAAAGATTCATACATTGTGTTATTGATATGTTTACCAAAAAAATATCATGATCTATGTATTCATATATGCCATGATAAATATGTTGATGTCATTTGCAACACATACTTTGCAGTTCACAAGAAGTATCGATGAGTGTAAGTGAGATGCCAAACATAGCGCAAGTTTTGTAGACTAAGAGGTATAGTTGAAAAAATCGGGCCTCCATACTTCATCCAAGTTGTGTGTCTACTTGTACATTTATGTTAGGAAAAAAGTAAAACAAAAAAATAATGCAGACTACCATTCAAATTACTTTTCATGTTCAAAAAATTTCACCAGGTCTAAACTTGTAACACCCAAAATACTATCAATAGAGGGCTTGAACAACTGTCGAACTGGACAAGTGTTCATTGGGGACATAATGGTCATCCATAGCACCTCCTTGGAAAAGGAAAACAAAACTAGAACCATTATGTGTGCTGACATGACAGGCAACGAAGCCCTGATGATAGTCACACTGACTATCCCTACACAACTTGTCCAGAAACATGCAGAAAAGATATTGCTAGGTAATGGGATATCCATTACAAATTTTAATATATTTCCCAAAACAGTATATGACCGTGGTGATTGTGATCGGATTATATCGCTCAATGAAACAAGTATTTCAGAAAAAATTCCCATGATTTGTTCAGAATATTGTTTCGTACCGGACACAACAATCAGCCAACTTGCACAGAGAAACAACACTTACCCAATCAGAACCATTGTTTCAGTTGTCACACTCGTGAGAAAACTTTGCTCACAACACATTCTCCATATAAAATATGGATATTCAGACAACGACAAGAAAATGGTACCATTCTCCATGCCCAGTTTTGTCCTTTACTTTCACATGTCCATGTATCTCGGTTATGTTACACTATTATTGCATTGTTCCATGTTGTAGCTGCAATTTTTTCGACACCTATTCAAATTTGTTTTCATCAATGGAACAACAACTGCATAAAGGGAAATTTCCTCTTATGCTCTTCAAAAATATAACAAAGAAAAGAGATGTTAAAGAAAGGATCTTTTGCACAACCCGAGCACCATTTGTAAAAGAATTGCGAACAAACATAGTACAAGATCTCAAGAAACTAACTAGCTTGACAACTTTTGTGCGTATACATCTACAATTTCATTCTCACTTTGCTCATACAAATTGCCTTCACCAATTTTCTGCAGCTTTTTTTTTTTTTACAGTTGTATATTATATTGTTCAATATATTAACTGCTATGCTCATGTGCCCAAGTTGAGGGTATTTTTTTTGCAGTGAATGCGTACTCAACCCCCTTCGAGCTTGTATGTGCCAAATGCAACTCTCCTACTTCGGCCTATGCTTTCATAAATGATGGTACAATTGATTGTCTAGGATGCAGTAAAAAATTCCCTTACATATATAGAAATTGCCTCAACATTGCCATCTAAACCGTCAGCAACACAATCATACATTGTACAATTAGACAGCCTATGTTACAAGATGTGATTCCTGGGTTAGTAGAATTTCCATATGAAGTATACCTACAGAAAAAGGCAAATAGTGTCTACATGTTGCACGACTTTCGGATCCATAGCAAATTTACCTTAAATGAGGACAATGCAATATTGCATATCGGCTGGAAAAAAAAATCATATAAAGCATTGGCAGGAAACGAAACAATCTCATGTGTATCTTTCCATGCCACCCAATAAGGATATGAATAGAATTTTGTAGTGCCATGGAAAATTGAAGAGGAAGTGCATAATATTGTTCAGTCCAGAAATGGGAAGCATGAGGACAAACCCCATAAAAAGTATCCAACTATGAATAAATTAGGCCCATCCTTTGAACCATCAAAATGGCTTGCTCCTCTGAACGGAACCATCAGGCATTTCCAATAATATTGGAAATTTGGCATTGTTAAAACTGGTAGTGATAAAATATGGCACTATCAGAAGAAAATGTCCATAGTGATATTGATTCATGGTAAAATAGTAATAGGCAAGTTTCTTGGTGCCCATTTGGGGGTTTGGTTATAGTTGGGATACAATGTCAAATCTCTGTTGGTTTTGTGTTGTCTTGTGTTTGGCAGACTTTTGTTCATGTTCTTCCCTGATGTAGTTCAAGGTTCTCATGGGCCTGGTTATTTTCTCATGGGAACATATACCACATGTAAGAGAAAACCAATGTCACATGTGTTTTTTTTTATATCAAATTGTTTGATGCATAGGTCAATTTGTACTGCTCTATGGACCCTTGTGGGATCTCACTTGGCACCTTTTATCTTCATGTGTTTCCTTGTGCCTCGACTTTCAATACATTTGTTGTTTACTTGGCTCTTGGTTGTATGCTTTGTTATGGAAAATTAATGATACATTCAAGATCTTGGCGGTTTTTCTATGATCTTAAAGAATATATAGGACCTGCTTTGCCTTTTAATATAAGCTCTCTGACGCAAATGTAGTATGTGGCTCATTTTAGCACTTTTACTTGATCGATGAAATTACCAAAATTCATCTTCAGAAATATTTTGAAATAAAGGGATATATGCTATGTGAATTCCAATGGAACTATCATATCAACCACAGAAAATCAAAATTAAAATTCATCTTAAAATTTAAATTTTTCATTGTTATACTTACGGTGAAGTTGACAGTACAATATTTTTACTTAAACATCCCAAAATTGATTTCCCAGTGGATTTTCGATGCTTCTCTTATGCAAACACATCCTGGAAACTATAAGCATGGCTCACTTTATCTATTCCTTGATTAAATATCATGTTCACTTGTTTAATGCACTTCATAGTTATTTTTAATACCATCAATGGGGCTTTCTTAACATCAATTCCCACTTCCAAAAATTGCCAACCACTTTCTTTTTTCCCTCTTCTTTCCCTTTCTGGTTACTTAGTCATTTTTCAGAAAATGTCTAGGTGTGTAGGTTGGCGGATTGACGTGTTTAGATTTGCACTGATGCTTTTATATCACGAATCTGACCAACCGCTTCCCCATTCCATATTCAGCAACTTTTTTGGATCACGGGTTCCCGGGTAGGGGAGCTCAACATTGTGTTTCCATTGTTTTTTCACTTGCAAACAGCACCCGGACTTCCCTGATCTACAAAGTGACAACCAAATTCCCCTTTATTTTTCTCCTTTACTTTCTCTTTCTGGTTAGTTAGTCATTTTTCCAAATGTCTCGTGCTTTATATACAGCACCTGAAGTTCCAAAATATACAAATTGACCAAGTCCGTCATTGTCCCTTGTTCAATGTTACACATTTTGCAATCAAAAGTTGGGATACATAAAATTTGACCATCGAGCCCTCACGTCTCCTGAGTAGAACTTGTGGCCATGTTTTCAAGCCAATCAATATGCCCTTTTCCGAGTATGTATCATGCTTTTATATCATGAGTCTGACCAACCACTTCCCCATTGCATACTTGGCCACTATTTCCATCACCAGTTCCCAACCAGGCTTGCTCAACATTGTGCTTCCATTGTTCCGTGACCTACAAACAGCACCCAAAATTCCATGATATACAAATTGATAGCAAGAAATTTGTCATTGTGTCATGTTCTGTCTTACACATTTTGCAGTAAAAATTTTGGACACATACAATTTGACCATCGGCCCCTCACGTCTCATGAGTATAACTTTTGACCCTATTTTGAAGCCCGACCGACTGCTTTCCATACTTGGCCATTTCTTGGAATCTCTTTCGCGGGTTGGTGGGTTGATGAAATGTTTAATGGTTAATCACTCTTCGCCATCCCTACCACATTCACACTTCTTTCTAGATATGAAATTATTAAGCTTTAATGCTAATATCTCATCATGAAAGAACCGTTAAGATTGTCATTAATGTCCGAAAGGCTGGAGCAGATCTGTCATTAGTACGAATTAAACCAATATTTGTGGAGGGTTGTGTTATCCTTTATAAGTGTTCATTTCAAGCATTATGCAATCTCTTTCAATCCTTAATCACTCTTCATCGTCACCACCACCTTCGCACTTTTTTCTAAATATGCAATCAGCAAGCTTTAATGGTAACAATTGATTATGCAAGAACCGTAGAGATAGTCATTGATCAGCAAAAGGCTCGAGGAGATCTCCCATTTATATGCATTAAACCAAGATTTACAGAGGGTTATATTATCCCTTCTGAATGTTCATTTCAAACATCATTTGGAGCAAACAGACATTCTCATTAACTTATGGTAGCAATTCGCAACAGTTTTGTCAAGATACAGTAAACACCTTCGAGCATGATGACCAGAAGTTCCAGTGCTCCAAGGCATATTCTTACTACTCATCTCCCTCCGCCTAGAAGAAAAAAACGAGATGGTCCCTTGGTGCACCGAAATATATATTTCAAGCCAAAGAATTCCAAGGAAACCCCGCCTTCTCAAACAGCCCGCTCACCTGCGTTGATGGTTGGCGAAGAGGTTGATGCGGTCAATTTTGAGACAAAAGAAGATGATATGATGGACGATGATACGATGATGGGTGATGGAAATGCATACGTTGTTCCCACTTCTGCACCCAAATTTAAATCAACCATAATGGGGGATACTCCCCGGCTTGGCCATGGAAGTCGTGATAAGACCAAAGGAAGGGGTTTCAGAAAATAAACCAATGATGAGAACAATAGACACTTTGCAGCTCGAGAGTAGGAATTCTAGAGGCCCAAATTAGTCTGTTCTGGGTGGAATTCTTTTACTGTAAGGAAATGGTATCATGATGCTCCCAAAGATATATTTCAAGCCAAATAATTATTCAATTGTGGGACCACTCTCTTGTTCTCTGGATATACAATTAACATATTAGGGGATGAGGACCATAACTCCCACTGGTGCAAGGCATATTTCTACTACTCATCTCCTTCCTCCCAGAACGAACTAATTTGGACCTCTGGAATTGCTCATGCAGCCTGTGTCCCAGAGGTATTTTCCTGTAAGGAGGGGGTCTCTTGGTCCCCTCCCACCCAGAATGAATTAATTTGGACCTCTCAAATTGATCGTGCAGGATGTGTCCCTGAAGTCTTTGACTGTAAGGAGGTGGTCTCTTGGTGTGTCTTTGCCTTCAGTTTTGGGCTCTTCTGCTTTCCCTACAACGTTTTTCCTCTTCTTCATCATGGAAAGCTTGTGAGAACGATGAATTTTACCGCAAGGATGGGTTCTTATGTCCTCCGGCATTTGAAGAATTATGGGTTGCTTTCTTACTAGGGTGGGCCATTGGAGAAACGTTGTGGGATGTCATTCTTTTGGCAATGGTGGATCAGAAACTCTTATGATTGGGGCCTTTTCCCTATTATTTGTACAATTCAATGGTTTCTTGCAATGTCTCCAGGTCGCCAGCGTCAGGAGCAGGAGTGTTGTTTACCTATTTCGAGACAAATAATTATTCCACTGTGGAACCGCTCTTATGTTTCTTTGTTGCCTCAGGTATTCCGCAAGATATTGATATTGCAGCAGCCAACATTGACCTTCTGAGGAGAAGACTGCAAGGACTTCCTAAAAAATCATGGTAATGAGTTTTGTATGCATGTTGAAGAGCATCTCAATGGCTCCTACATGTTGTCCCACTAGAGGAACAACACATAATTGTATGCATGTTTCTTATTTTTTTTTGTAGCTCCTATACCTGTATTTATGACAAATATGTTCAATGCTTCGATGCAAAGAAATTAGTCCAATGTCTATGGATAAATATACACTACCTAGTATTTTTTTTTATAGATTTATTGTTAAAAAAATTCCCTTGGAATCTTGGTTGTTGCTTCTTTGTTGGATTTAACACCTCTTCTCGTTTGCATGGTTCGATAGTCTCGTAGCTCTTGAGTATTGTATTGGCTCAAGTAATTTGATCTAATATGGAGAATTGAACAATTATATGACAATGCATTGTGTCTATCCCATCAAGATTCTATGGAAACATAAATGAATTTCAGAGAGTTTCAAACCAACATTCAATTCTATTCATAATGCAGATAGAACATAGCAACACTGATTCACGATGCGGCAATCGAGGCCCCACCCTAGAAGTTTCATTTTCATCTCAACCTTGTTGAGAAAACGATTTTGTATTTCCCTTTCGCTTCCTTGATTCCTTTACTCCAAAAGGAAACATTTTATTAGTTTTCCATCCCCTAGCCTCTATTTGAACACTTTAACTTTATTAATGAAATTACCAAATTTCTTCTTCGCGAATAAGAAAAAAATGATATATGGTGGTTGAATTTAAATGGGACTATGAAATCAACCACAATATTAAAATTAACGATCGTCATTGTTGTTTCTAGATATGAAACTATTAAGCTTTAATGATAACAACCCATCGTGCAAGAAGTTTAATACTTAAGATAATATGTCGAAGTAATTGAAGAATGTATCAAGAACAAAATTACTCCCACAAGTTGCAATAAAAACAAATCTTCAACAAATCATTTTCTCACACCCTTTTTAATGGTATAAGTACAATAGAAAACGAGTAAGTGGATAAAATATTGGACTAGAAAATTGTTGGTTTTACAACAATGGCGCTTGTTTGAGACTAATTCCCACTTACAAAAATTTCCCTCTGCTTTTCTATTTTCCCACTCTCTTTTATCCCCTTCTTTTCCCTCTTCTCTACCTAACCAAATTCCCCTTTCTTTTTGCCCTGTACTTTCTTTTTCTGGTTACTTATTTGTTTTTCCGAAAATGTCTTACTACACAAGTTGGCAGATTCACAGGTTCACATTTGAATTCATGATTTTATATCATGATTCCTACCGAGAACTTCCCCTTTCCATACCTAGCCCATTTTTTGATCACAGGTTCCCACACAGGTGGTCTCTAAATTTCACTTCCATTATTCTGTGACCTGCAAACAACACTCAGGATTCCATGATATACAAATTGAATTTTGGACTCCCACATCATCCCCTCTTCTGTGTTACACATTTTTCACTGAAAATTTACTAGACAAACAATTTGACCATCGAGGCCTCACGTCTCCTTGAGAACCCTTGTCACCCTATTTTGAAGCTCATCCAACCGCTTTCCACACTTGGCCATTTCTTGGAATCTCTTTCGCGGATCGTCAGGTTGGCGGGTTCGAGAAATTTCCAATTTATAGTCATTGTTTCCTCTGCCTGCCACCTTCACACTTCTTTCCAAGTATATGCAATAAGTATACAACTTCTCCAAAAACATGCAGAAAAGATCTTTCCAGGAAATGGAATATTTATTACAGATTTGAATATATTAGCCCTTTGTTTCCCTCTTCTATACTTAACCAAATTCTTGTTTCTTTTTCCCCTCTACTTTCTCTTTCTAGTTACTTAGTCGTTTTTATGAAAATGTATAGTTGCGCGGGTCGACGAACTCATGGGTTCACATTTTCACTCGTGTTTTTATATTGCACTTCGACCGACCACTTCCCCATTCCATTCATAGCCACTTTTTTGATTGCGGATTCCTAGGCAGGCGGGATCTAGATTTCATTTCCTTTGTTCTATGACCTGCAAACAACACCCAAACTTCCGCGATATACAAATTTATTGTCAAACTCCCACATCATACCCTCTTCCGTGTTACACAGTTTGCACTCAAAAGTTATGAGACCTACAATTTGACCTTCGGGTCCTCACGTCTCCTGGGGAACTATTGTCACCCCATTTTGAAGCTCGTTCGTTCGCTTTCCATACTTCTCCATTTCTTGGAATCTCTTTCATAGATCGTCAGGTTGGCGGGTTCATGAATTATTCAATTCCTAATCGTTGCTTCATGTGTCTGCTACCTTCACACTTCTTTCCAAGTATGCAATAACTAAGGTTTAATTCTAACATCTCACCACAAAGCAACTATAAATATTGTCATTGATGACTAAAATACTTGAGGAGACAGTCGCACTGACTATCCCTACACAACTTGTCCAGAAACAGGACCCGGAATTCTGCGATATACAAGTTGACCATTGGACTGCCCCATCATGCCCTCTTCCGTTTTACACATTTTGCACTCGAAATTTTTGAGACATACAAGTTGACCATCGGGCCCTTGCCTCTCCTTAGTATCCTTTTCAACCCTATTTTGAAGCTCATCCAACTACTTTTCATGCTTGGCCATTCCTTGCTTGCTCCTCCCTGTCCCCGCCACCTTCACACTTGTTTATAGTAAAAAAATGTTTATAAAATAATATATATATATATATATATATATAAAGACATACAATTTGACCTTCGGGCCCTCACCTCTCCTAAGTATCCCTTGTAACCCTACTTTGAAGCCTATCCCACCTCTTTTCACTTATATATATATATATATATATATACACACACACACACACACACACACACACACACACACATACAATTTGTATTTATATATATACATATATATATAAATAAAAATTGTATGTGTGTGTGTGTGTGTGTGTGTATATATATATATAAAGACATACAATTTGACCTTATATATATATAAGAGTCTTATTTGTAATAAAAAAATTGTTTATAAAAACATTATTATACCATAAATATTGTCATTAATGAGTAAAATCCTCAGGGAGACAGTCACACTAACTATCCCTACACAACTTGTGCAGAAACATGCAAAAAATATCCTGCCAGGTAATGGGATATCTATTACAAAATTCAATATATTAGTGAAAATGAGTCTGACCGACCGTTTCCTTATTCCATACTTAGACACTTTTTTCAATTGCAGGTTCTTGGATAGGCGGGTTCAATATTGCGCTTCCATTGTTCTACAACCTGCAAACAGCACCTGGAATTCTACAATATACAAACTAGTCATTGGACTGCCTCATCGTGCCCTCTTTCGTTTTATGCGTTTTCCACTCAAATTTTTTGAGACATACAATTTGATCGTCGGGTCCTCACCTCTCCCGAGTATCCCTTGTAACCCTATTTTGAAGCACATCTGACCACTTTTCATACTTGGCCATTCCTTACTTGCTCTTCCCCATCCCCACCACCTTCGCCCTTGTTTATAATAAAAAAAAAATTATAAAAAATTATATATTGTAAAGACATACAATTTGAATGTCGGGCCCTCGCCTCCCCTAAGTATCCCTTGTAACCCTACTTTGAACCCTGTCTGACCTCTTTTCATACTTATATATATATATAAGAGTCTTTTTTACAATAAAAAAAAAATGTTTATAAAAAACATTATTATACCGTGAAAATTGTCATTAATGAGTAAAAGCCTCGAGGAGACATTCATACTAACTGTCCCTACACAACTTGTCCAAAAACATGTAGAATATATCCTTCCAAGTAATGGGATATCTATTACAAATTTCAATATATTAGCGAAAATGAGTCCCACCGACCGTTTCCCTATTCCATACTTACCCACTTTTTCGCTTGCGGGTTCCCAGACAAGCGGGCTCAAGATTTCCCTTGCATTGTTCCATGACCTGCAAACAGCAACCGAAATTCCATGGTATACATGCAAAAAAAATATTTCCAGGGAATGGGATATCTATTAAAAAAATTTATATATTAGCGAAAACGAGTCCGACCAACCGTTTCCCTATTCCATACTTAGCCATTTTTTCGATTGTGGGTTCCAAGATAGGTGGGCGCAAGATTTCCCTTCCATTTTTCTCTGACCTACAAACAACACCCGGAGTTCTGCAAATATATAAATCGGTCGTTGGACTGCCCCATCATGCCCTCTTCCATTTTATGCATTTTGCAGTCAAAATTTTCGAGACATATAATTTGATCATTGAGCCCTCACCTCTTCTAAGTATCCCCTGTAACCCTATTTTGAAACCCGTCCGACCACTTTTCATACTTGGCCATTCCTTACTTGCTCTTCCCCA
>ML778446.1:781768-803123 GCA_009831015.1 Picea engelmannii
TATATAAGGTCTTATTTCTAAATAGGCAATTAGTAAGCTTTAATTCTAACAACTCATCATGTAGGAACTGTAAAAATTGTCATTAATGAGCAAAAGGCTCGAGGAGATCTCCCATTAATACGCTTTAAACCAAGATTTGTGGAGGGTTATATTATCCCTTCCGAGTGTTAATTTCAAACATCATGGAATTCCATTTGCGCGTCGTCGGGTTGGTGCGTTCATGAAACCTCCAATCCTTAATTTCTCTTCTTCGTACCTGCCACCTTTGCACTTCTAAGTATGCAATGACTAAGATTTATTGCTAACAGTTCATCATGCAGCACCCATAGAGATTGTCATTAATGAGAGAAAGGCTTGAGGATATTTCCCATTCACACGCACTGAACTAAAATTTGTGGAGAGTTATATTATCCCCTCCAACTATTCATTTCAAGCATTGTCTGGAGCAAACAGACGTTCTCATAAAATTATGGCACCATCTCGACAAAAGTTCTATGGATATATAGTGAACATCTTTGGGCGTGAGGACCAGAACTTCCAGTGGTCTAGGGCATATTCTTACTACTCATCCCCTTCTGCCCAGAACGAAATAATTTGGACCTCTGGAATTGCCCGTGCAGGTTGTGTCCATGATATTTTTTACTATAAGGAGTTGGTATCTTGGTGCGTCGATAAATATATTTCAAGCCAAAGAATTATTCCACTGAGGGACCACTCTCCTGTTTCTTTGTCACTTCAGGTCTTCAGCCAGATGTTATGATTTTCGGAGCCAACATTGACATTCAGAGGAGAAGACTCCAAGCAGTTCCTAAAAAATCATAATAACAGGTTAGACCTCTTTCTCGAGTTCCTAGAAGACCCAACAACAATTCCTGAAGATATCACAATCTTGTAGGTTAGTTCATTTATAAATCCATTCTAGGAAATTGACTGGTTGTTTACAAGAACAACGAGACAAGAATCCACAACAAGTATTTCCCACATGGTTCTTTATATTTTGTATTTCACTGTCAAGGAACAAGCCATTTTTTATTGGGGGAAGCTAATTTTCATTGAAATTTGTTCCCAATTGTCAAGCTTCAAAAAGGAGAAGAAATTTTATATATCATCCTACTTGGTTTTCGTGATAGTGTATTGTTGTCTATTTCCAAAACTGTCTGTGTCCAAGAAGGTAAACTGGGAATTCGACCCAGTAACCTTCTGGTACCAGGCCTTGTGGAGGCACAAGGCCTCCCACTATTTTTATGAGGTTTTTAATGACTTTGTCTCTATTTTCAAATTTTTATTATTAGGAAAGGATTCTCCCCGCATGTCTGACCAAGAAACCAAGTTTTTGGACAGGAAGGGGGCACTTGAACAAATGGAGAATTGCAGTGTGATAAGGATTTTTGGCTCCAAGTATAATATTTCTTTCCTTCCATGTCACATTATGGACAGAATGTTTGTTACAAAAATAGCAAGGAAATACAACCACTGATTGCATCTATTCCTTGAGAAGAGAAAAAAATAGTTCATTCCTATGCCTTGGAAAGTCAGGGACTTCGTGTTGAGGAATGTCAACAAAATTGATGAATTTGCAACCCATTTCAACAAATTGAACCTAAGATATGTTGAAAGGATAAGAGAGTTCGACCCTAATGGAATTTTTTTAGAACATTTACTTGCAGTTGGCTTCAGCAATTCATTTTTCCAGAGACGCCTGAGAGAAAACAAAGACATTGAAGACAACACTCCCGCTTATGATGCCAATGACCTAGACACATTGCAAAGAACCACTGAATTATACAGGAAACAGGCAAAAGACCCCAGTGAGAAGAGTGTTCAATCCTCGGATACCACTCCTAAGAGTACGACATCCTATAGATCGCTCCAACAGCCCACCCCAGTAAGAAAGCAAACCAAAATTCTTCAAACATAGGAGAAGATAACAACCCTCCTCGCGCTAAAATTGATATTTCTCACAAGCTTCCCATGAAGAAGAAGAAAAAAAAATGTAGGGTAGGCAGAAGATCCTGAAATTGAGAGTGAGAACATGGAACTTGAGACTGATCTAGATAATGTATTCCACAACCTTGATCAACCCGGAGATGCGATCTAGCATAATCACCCAATGGATATAGATGAGACCAAAATTTTTTACGAAGATGAATCCTTTGTATTCTAGAGTGTTTTTTTTTACAGCGAGTCTAAAAATTTGATTATTCAAAAGAGAGATGTAAAAAATAAGAAAGGGAAATATCGTTCAGAGATTAACCTTGGGAACATTCGGTTGTCCCAAATCTCCTGACTTCACCGAGAAATCAGAGATGCTCTTGATGATTCCATTGGATAGATTGAGGCTGAGAATTCCAGACTGAAGGACCGAGTCAAGGAATTGGAGGAAGATTTGATACTTATGCCATTCTTTTCCAATCCTTTAGAAATAGCCATGCATGTCACCGCTGCAGGCAAGTTAAAAGGATCCTCCAGCCTCCTCGCATCATGTATAGGCTATGTGGAGAATAATATCAAAAAAAGAAGGCAACTGATTATTGAGGCCTAGGAAACATCACAAAGTATCGCTTCCCTTGGAACGAGGGCACATGCTTTTTACAAACATTTGTAGGTGGATTTTAAAAATGAAGAACATTTCTATTTAGACACGGACATCCATTTTGGCATCCATGTCAACAACATGATAGATACGAGAAGAAGACAAGAAGATCTCCCCTCCCAAAACTAGATCACTCAATTAAATGCATGTTGGAAAGATAAAGTGAAGAACCTGGATCTCATTGTCCAATCATGTGAACAAGCCATATCAAAGAAAGAAAAACTATTCATAAATTTAACCGAAATAGACTTAGCCGGAAGGACCAACGAGGTCCAAGACCCCAATTTAATTGTCAACTCCTTTCCCTTGACTAAGAAATCCTTCGATAAACAAGTTGATATTTTTAAGGGGTTGTCTTTGGAAAAGTTTTACAGCATCCTTGAATATGGTGAAGATGACGTGGACAACTGGCTAGTCGAATATTCGGTACAAAATGAAGAAATTGATCAGGATCTGCATAATCTTTCTATCAATCTAAGGGAATTAGAAAAGGAATTTTTCAACATAAAAATCTGGTATGAGATCAATGTGGCCCCCTTGAGAGGCTACATCGAAGAATGGGTCCAAAGGGAAATGGAGCAGGTCGCTGACAAAGGGAAACATGCAGTTGGTACGATTCCAGTAGCCATCGACGATGGCAATAAAAAGGCATCAGAAAGTAAATAAAAAAAGGGGTGATATGTACCATCATTGTAAGTCTATACTGATCACATTCTTCTTTTTTTATCAATCCAATCATTCCACCTTTTTGAATAGAAATGTCTAGCCAAAGATAGATACCTTCCAATTTCTTATTTCCAGGTCTTGCTCTCTACCGTCATCCACTTCTTCTTTCCACAGTCCTATTTCTTGTACATATTTATCTTATGGTCCGCGGGAGCCCCAATCCCAGTCTATATGACAAACGCATTTAAATTTCCAGGAATATGTAACAGACAATATTATTTTTTGATATATTTCAAATAACACTGTTTTTATTTCCTTTTGTATTTATGTGCTTAGAAATTTTTATCTTCAACTATGTTGAATGTCAAGAAATTGTGTTTATTTAATTTGAGCGTAACTTTATATGTGTCTTCTATGTTTTATATTTTTCTCATGCTATGCATATAAATTTATTTGTCCTGGTACATATAGAGACACACAATTTAGATGATCTATGAAAATTGTACTTAACTCTAACCAGTTGGAAGTATACAAAAATCATTATGAATGAATTTCATAAATACATTGAAGAGATCAAACATGCAATGTAGGAATGGAAATTTTGAACATAGCAAGTCAGACTACTGGTAAAAAATAAAATCAATGTGGATTATATAATTTCAAAAACTAAATGGGGCTCTAGAGGACACGTGTCATTTCCTACATGGATACCACCTGTGCTTCATGTTGCTTGCCACGTCTCCATTGTAGTTTCCATTTGCCTCCACTACTTTTTCCCCATCCTTGTGAATTTATTCCCAATTCAAACCAGCAGGGATTGTGTTGCCATGTATCACTTGTTAATATTCAAAGGGTGTTACACATGATTTTGGTCATCTTAGTGATCTATTAACAATGGTGTACTCAGGCTCCCAACAAGAACTTTCTCCTGAGAAAAGTGGCATTTATCTCCTTCCAGAAAACATATTTTCAAAGTGAGTTCGCAGGTTGCTTATAGCCTAGCGTGTGAGAATGACCCATTCTCGCAGGCCACATTCATCTAGGGTGCAAACTTCTCGCACTGTGCTCTATACATAGGGTGAGAACTTGTTTTCAAGCTTGGAAGAGAGAAGAAGTCTCAAGGGTTCTAGAAGGGGATCTTCTAGAAAATGGGTTGGCATTCGTATGGTTGTCATTTTACTGGTTTCCCTGATTTGGTGGGATCATTCTCATCCATGTAACCATCTCACCCTATCCTATATATTGAAAGGATTCTCATGGAAAAGGTTAAGAAAGATTAATTGAAGAATTGGTGAAGGAATTGTGTGAAGAACCCAGCTTGAACAGAAGCTTGGAGACTCTAGTAGGTCTATCAAGAGGAATTGGATCTTCTTCATGCAAGTACAGAGCAGGTGTGTGTGTTGGAACCAAGAGTCACCAAAAGGAAGCTTGTGACATCAAGGCAATCAAGTTGTATCTTCTACTTTCAATTAATATGATACAGCGGCATGTCCCTTTCCCATAAAGTCACTCTTACTTTATTGTGTAATTCCTTGATCATATACATAAGTTGACGATTGAATACATTCTTCTATCTTCACTTTGGTTGGTTTGTGTTGTCTTGGTCTTGACCTCACGAGAGCATCAGAGCGAAGCAGGAGCAACAGAGACCTAAGGAAACGATACAAAGGTATGTCACTTGTTCCTCCTTACTAGTTAATTCAATGGTCGTAACTTAGGGAAAGAGTTATGTCCTGTTATGTTTTGTTCTAGATCCAGGTGGATCTAGGGAGATATGTTAGTGTCCGCACCTATCGATTAGTCCGATAACAAAATTGGCGACTCCACTGGGGATACAACCCATTTTTTTAGTGGTTTTTGGTGTTATTCCTTGGCCATTTTCTCTTGCCTCACCTTTCTTCATTTCTATCAATCTCTGAGTCTTCAAGAAACTTTGACAGACTCCCTGGGTCCAGAAGTCCCTTCAAAATTTTTGTCTTTTTCCAAAATTTTTCCTAGTTTCAAGCCTTCTCGCACTGAACCCCTCAGTGGCCTGCGAGAACCCCTTGAGTTCTCACTCTGCCTTTCAGTCCAGTGCAAGGTTCTCACACCCTTCTTGAATCCAGCCTGCGAGAATGCTCCATTCTCGCACTGTACATTACTGATAGACTGCGAATCCATTTTTAAAATTTTTGGATTTAAGGTTTTTGTATGCTCAGATGCCCAAGTCTGTATAGGTTTCTGAAAAGAACTTCTTGGACCACTGGTTGATTGTTTCTTGACTTTGTATTTTGTGCACAATCAGTCTTCGAAAATCAAAGGCTCTTCTTGTCCATCTTTTTCTCAACTCTCATCTCTTGACTTTTCTTAGCAAAGATATAATCTCTGATCCTGGAATCGGAGTACTTGTTTGGTTAGGAGCCAGTGATAGGTTTGAAAGTTGGGATTGTTTGTCTTTCTCATTTTCTCATTATTTGGAAAATCATTGTTCTCATGCAATTGAAAAGACTAGTCTTGTATGTTTTTCATTTTTGTCTCCATTGAAAGATTGGTTTGGGTTTTGTTTATTGCTTATTCGTTAGTTATTGGTTTTCCTTACTTTCACGACCATAGTGTGGATCTTTTTGAAAAGTAAAAAACATTTTTCTTTTTAAAATCATTTTCTTTTTGAAAATATTGGAAATCAATCGTTGAAATAGAACAAATAGAGAATTGCCATTGTTACGTGATTCATTGAGATTGCATTTTAAAGAAGATTGTGTATCGTAGTTCAATATTGTTCCGAAACACTTCTCTTTCCCTCCCGTACATAGGATTCATCGAACGAAAATTGATATATTTCATTCCTATCTATGCATTGTTGGGTCGGAGTCTCACACAACATCGGTTTCATCTTCGTTTCTTTTGAGTAACAACAGCCCTTAATAATATTGCACAATTTTAAAATTTAACTAGTAACTCTTTTCTAGGACTCTATTACACCAACAATTAGCTAGGCTAGAGCTTTGGAATAGGCAGAGAGATACACTCTCCAAAGCACAAAACACACAATAGCATCTTGTGTTAAGGAGTGTCAAATTCCATTTACAACATTTTGTCCTGGGAAGCCCTTCTCACACAAGGGTCAAACCTGAGGTCACATTGATATTGACAGAGTTACTCACCCTGCTTCATTGATATCGGTGTAGAGATTGCACGTATCACAGGAGTCACTTGGAGGTATACCCACAATGATGAGTGAAAGTTTCTCGAGCTAATTTCGAGCTAGACACCCTGCCCTTGTGTGTGGATCGGACTGTCAACTGTCCCCCCAGGCTTTATTATTGTCAGTGGTAACCTTAGTGGCCTATCTTCTTAGGGTCTTACATAAGGTAACTATGAAGGGGCAAGTCTTCACGGTACCTGGAATCGACGTTGGCCAAACTCACTCGGGCTCCTTGGAGGGTATACCCATGATTATGTGTGGGAGCTTGCACTAGGGTGTTAGTCCGTTAAGCAGGTCGTCAATGTAACTTTTCCAACCTAGCCCAGCCCCTTCTTGTCTCGTTGTTGCGATGTTGGATTTCATCACCAACTAGTAACTTCAAAATTAGAAGGTCTTGTTTGCTTGGTGTTGTTTCTTAGATTTTTTACTAGCACATGTTGTTTGTTTAACCAAGTTGACCATAAGATTTTCTTTGTAAGTTTGTAACTCGTTCACAATAGACCCTCCACGTCATTCACGTAGAATGCAGGGCTTACCCCCAGAAAATGTGGAAGGTTCTCAACCACTGCCTACAAGCTCACCAGAGGGCTCTCCTCAACAGAGTGAAGTCCAAGACGTCGCCACTCCACAAGTGGAAAGAACTGACTCTCTAGAACGGTTCCAAATTACCAATTCTAGAGAGGACTTTCGACTTCACCCCGATTCTAAGAGATGTATTATGTGAGTGAATTCTTCCAGAGACTTAGTTGTTTTTTCTTTTGGATCACTCACTGGACCTTTTCCAAGACCTGAGGGCCAAGATCCTTTTTGGTCTGTTGGAATTTTTAGACGGGATCTATTTGGCTCAGGAGCAGGCATTGAAATCACCGTCTCACCTGCGTTCCCTGAAACCTCTAACCCAGATGCAGTACCTTTTACTACTGCTTATTATTTTCCTGGTACAAAAGCTCCATGAGTTGACCACATCTTGACCCTCCCTTTAGAAATGGTCCATTACACAGATACTACGAGTATTCACACCGTGATTACAGCAGCTAGTCAAGCCCCCATTGGCACACCGCTCTCGCCTAGTGTCACCCCGATGCTTCCACCCAAATGTCGTGCATTGAATGCTTCTATTCCCACTCCTACGTAAACCCCGTCCAGAACTCCTGGTGGTCCCTTTTCTTCTGGGCACTCTCTTCCCGGCTTCATTCCGACACTTTCTCAACCTCCTTTCGGAGAACCATTTTCATCCTCTATCGGTGGCACTAATCCTAGTGGCACCATTCCATCATTCACACCAAATTACCAAATTCCTGTTGGTGGAAAATTTCACCAAGGATGTTTGAATCAACCCCCCCTTGTAGGGAGAATTCCTATTGGAACACAAATCTCAATTGGAACACAACCCCCAATTGAAACTCAACCCCTGATTGGAGGACAACCCCTGCCGACCCCACCCTACGGACAAAACATACCTCCATCCTTGGCCCAGTATTGGAACCATCTGATACAACATAATCCTTAATCGACTGGGGGGAAACAACTTCCAGCTACATCCGTTATACTTCCTGGTATAGGCCAACATTATCCAGGTACATCCAATCCTATTTGGGGCTCAAATGCTCAAACTCACGTCCATGTTCAAGGATATAATCCCATGAGCTACTTTCCTCCACAACAACCACCGAATCTGCTTGGGTCTTTGCATTATATGCAGAATGCTTATGGTCCCACTGGTTTGTCGATGGGGCTCCCTCCCCAAAGACACCAGTACCCACATGTGAATAGACAGTTACCCTTCTTGGACACTTTGGACCTCCTGAATCTATCGAGGATTTTAAATGATCCAATCCGTCACTCTCCACAATAACCCGCTATACCAGCCAAGTTACCATATGACATCTCTAAATTCGATGGAAAAGCGGGAGAGGACCCAAACAATCACATGATGACTTTTCACCTCTGGTGTTCATCCAACTCCTTGATGGATGACTCTATTCGTTTACATCTTTTTCAAAGAACTCTCACAGGTTCTGCCGCAAAGTGGTATATAGAATTACCATGAGGCTTCTTCGCTGACTTCAACACCCTAGCTATGGCTTTCCTCACCCACTACCAGTTACCGATCCATTATGAAACAGGGACCAAGATTTTGAGTTCTTTCAAATAGAGCAAAGCCACTCATATATCCGATCACATTCATGAGTGGCAACGGAGACGACGTCTCATCAAACTCAAACTTCTCGATCAGTTGCTGGCAAAGTGGTTCACAAAATCATTTTTGAATGACATCAGTCATGACATCATCATGGGTGGAGTTTTCACGGAAGAACAGGCCATAAGTCGTGCTCAATACCTTGATCTCGTTTACTCACAAATGGGTACTCTTTACAAATTGCTCCCTGACGCACCTCGTCCTTCCACTTCCACCACTTCAACTACTCCAGCTGCTTCTCATGTAGTCGACGGTGTGATTGGCACTTTCCATGCCCAACCACATTCCACCTCAAGAAACAATCCCAAACCCCCTTCTTCTAATGTTCAAAATTCTATGTCTCCTACCCATCTCACCAGCAAGACTTATGAGGTAAATGTGGTTCAATCCACCCCAGCCGGTAAAAACAAATCTAGAAAGGGAAAGGGTAAGAATAAGGAGGAAAAAAATACTCCACAAGTAGAGAAAACCAAAACTCCACCTATTGACGATAGGGATAAGTGCAAACCACGATACCCTTGTCTTATCTGTGGTGATGATCACTACAGGAAGGATTGTCCACGACGTGCCGAGGTTACTAAGTTCCTTCAAGGGGCCCCGAAACCACCCGCTTCGGTCGTTTTGTCCCAACCCTTCCCCTCTCAACAACAGGCCCAATTGGTCATTCATTACCAACCTTCCCCTTCTACTACGTCTTATGTATTAATGTGTACTAGCGATTCAAAGAAGAATGACATCGCACTCACCACTCAAGCCAAAGATTATTCTCCTTCTAAAGAGAAGGTTGATGATATACCTCCTTCGTTGGTCCAACCGTCTCCCACGACTCCACCTACCAACGGTCCTCTTCATCTCAAATGCCCGAGCCTTGACACAGTTCTTCACCCCCCTCCGAAGGGCGTCGTTCAAAAATTGGCTTTCAATCCTCATGCTCGTGTTGCCTAGAACTACAGCATTGTTGAAGATCTGGCCCAAGCACCTTCCGCAATGTCATCCCTCGAAGTCCTCCAAAGTTGTCCCACACAACGGAAGGCACTATTGAAGGCTATCAGTGGAATCGACCCGACAGATATGAATTTAATAATTTTTTACTTGGAAGATCACATTCCAAGGTTACCCCCTCAACTCACGTTCCAAATCCAAGTGATTGTCTTCGACAAAAACATTTGTCGAACCATTATCGACGAGGGTGCCTCGACATGTGTCATGTCTGTTACCTACTGGAAATCCATCGGCTCTCCCTCTTTGACTGAATCCCATAACACACTCAAAGCCTTCAATGGCTCTATTTTTAAGCCTTACGATGTCCTTCCTTCATTGCCAATCATGCTATAAGGAAAAATGGTCCAAGTCGAAGTGGAAGTCTTTGACGCTCCTCTCGATTACAATCTTCTGCTTGGCCGTAGCTGGATCGATTCCATGTGCGCAGTTGTGTCGACTCTTTTTCATGTTGTACATTTCCCACATCAAGGAAAGATCATTACCGTCGATCAATTAGCCTTATTTAACTCAGATACGTGTACTGGAAACATACCGTTCATCGCTAAAACCCCACCGGGTTACGAGAACGTCGGTATAGGTCTTCTCAAAGACTCTTCGTTAATGGGTACCTTCCCCATTCCACCACCCGATGTTCCACACTCGTCTGTCACTTCAATCAACATGATCTCCACCTCGATTCATGGAGCCCCTAAGTCTCACAACCCATGGATGGTACCTGACCCCGACGATCATCTTCGTTACGGCGATGCAATGCCTTTGAGTCTGGTCGAATCTGCCTATCAGGCCATTCAATTAGCAACCCCTTATACCCCTTCTCTTGGTGAGTTATCTCTATATCCTTTCCGTGTCATTTTTCCCATGGATGAGATGATTATGTCTATCATGGAAGACACCCCTTAGAATGATGGACATCACTGTTCCATCCTCTTCCTAGAAAAACACACCATCGAGAGCTACCAACAGATCTCGACCCCATCGACCGTTGTCGTCATTTCGACCATTCCTGAGTCCACACACAATGTGTTTTCCGAAGGGAACTTGAGCAATATCTCACCCACTATTCCCCTTGACATATCCATCAAACCTGGAATTGTCAAAAATGTGCATATCGGAGCTTCATGTTCCCCTGTTGAAATCGTCACCTACAAGTCACTTTTCAAATAATTTCATGACGTCTTCACCTGGAGCTATGAATAAATGTTGGGTATCGACCCTGACATTGTGATACATGAGATCAAGACATACCTAGACGCTAAACCCGTCTGGAAATGCCTTCGTCCAGTTCACCCACGTAAAGCGGCCGCTGTTAAGCTTGAAGTCGAGAAACTTCTCAAAGCCAGCTTTATTTACCCAATGACCCTCACTGACTGGGTTTCCAATCTTGTCTCAATTGACAAGAAACAAGGCACAATCCATGTATGCATTGATTATAGGGATATTAACAAAGCTTGTCCTAAAGACAACTTTCCTACCCCCTTCGTCGATCAGATTGTCGACGATTGCGCCGGAAGTGAAATCTTCTCTCTGATGGATGGTTTCTTCGGATATAATCAAATCAATATTGTTCCCTAGGATCAACACAAGACTACTTTTATTTGTCCTTGGGGAACTTTCACCTATCGAAAACTTCCTTTCGGTCTCAAGAACGTTGGCGTGAATTTTCAGCGCGCTATGTCTTATGCCTTCCATGATATCAAGCACATCGTGCAACCATATCTTGATGACTTACCCGCTCATTCCATGCATCGAGTCGATTATCCAATCCACCTCTGATTCATTTTCCTCCGCTGTCAGTTTTACCATATACGCTTGAATCCTCACAAATGCGTTTTCTGCGTAGAATCCGGCCGACTTCTAGGCTTTATTGTTTCACGTCAAGGGATCAGGGTGGATCCTTTAAAGGTTGAGGCGATTCTTAATCTCTCTCCTCCTTCTACACTTTTCCAGTTACAAAGTTTGCAAGGGAAAGCAAACTTTCTTCGTCATTTCATCCCAAACTACACCTAGATAACTCTTGGATTTACGCGACTACTCAAAAAGGGGTCTGAGTTTGTATGGGATACCATCACAAACAAAGCCTTTGAAGCATTTAAATTTTCCCTAACACGTGCTCCGCTTCTCTTCCCCCCCAATTACAGTCGTGATTATTTCCTCTACCTCGTAGCCTCGGATTACACCATCACTATGGTTCTCATCCAAGAGGATGATTCTCATGATGAACATGTTATCTATTACTTGATTCAAAGTCTGACGCCTACTGAAACCAAGTATTTACATGTCAAAAAACTGGCCTTGGCAGTCGTCCAAGCAGTTCAACGCTTCCGGAACTATATCCTCTCTCGCAAGACTACGGTGATTTCTAACTGCAACCCTATACAACACATTCTCACACATCAATTGCTAGGGGGAAAATACTCCAAATGGATCGTGATACTCCAGGAGTTTGACTTAGAATTTGAGCGAGCTAAGTCCAAGAAGTCCTTAGTGTTTGTCGAGTTGATATGCGACTTTCCCTCCTCTGAAATGGAAAACGTAGCAGCCAATTCATTACCTGATGAATCCCTTTTCCTAAGTAGTTTTGATTATCTTTGTTATGGAGATATCATAATATATCTCCAAACCCAAAATTTCCAACCCAATTTGCCCAGTACTGACCGGCGTCAAATACACTACCAATCCCGTCAATATATTATCCTCAGGGATACTCTTTATTGTCGTGGGATTTACTCAGTTTTTCGACGCTGCCTCATGTTCGACGAAGCCAAGAAAGCCTTAAATGACTGCCATTATGGAGCCTGTGGTGGTCATATGTCCGGGTATGCTACTGCCCAGAAGATCTTATGAGTAGGGTATTTTTGGCCTTCTTTATTTAACGATTGCATAATTGCCATCCAAAAATGCCACGCTTTCTAGACCTATAATCATATGATACAGTCACATCCCACTCCTCCTCACCCTGTGGTCTCCGTTGGTCCCTTTGTGAAATGGGGTATCGATTTCATGACATGTCACCCCCACTCGGTCGGGGAGCATGGATACATTATTGTAACCGTAGATTATTTTACGAAGTGGGTCGAGGCGATGCCGACATTTGACAATACTGGAAAGACTGTAGCATTATTCATTTTCAATCACATCATAGCTCATTTTGGTATTCCTCAAGCTATCATCACTGATCATGGTAGCCACTTTAGAAACTTCATGATGTCCGAACTCACTGAAAAGTTGGGTCTTCGCCATGAAAACTCAATGCCCTATTACCCATAAGCCAACGGCAAAGTCGAAGTGATTAATAAAGTTCTCATAACCATGCTTCGATGAATGATAGGGATTCACAAAACAAGTTGGCACACAATGTTGTTTTCATCATTGTGGGCTTACCGGACATCTGTTAAGTCTGCTAATGGGTTTACACCTTTTCGGTTAGTCTATGGTCTGGAAGCCATTCTCCCAATTGAATGTGAGATACCCTCCTTAAAAATAGTCGTCGAACTCCTACCAAACACTTTTGTTGAGGAAGAACGTCTATTGTATCTCATGCAATTAGATGAAACTCAACGCGATGCTACCCTAGTCATAGAAGCCCAGAAGAAACGTGTCAAGGCCCAATATGATAAACATGCAAGCCTCGCATTTTCTCCGAAGGAGATCTAGTTATCCTCTACGAACAAGATCAAGATATGCTAGGGGATAGAAAATTCGAATCCATGTGGCGAGGTCCTTATATCATTAGACGAGTTTTGGAAAAAGGAGCTTACGAGCTAGTAGATTACAACGGTATCCCTTTGAGTGAACCCATAAATGGGTTGTACTTAAAGAAGTACTATGCATAAGATCACATGTGCACAAGTACTTGTATTTTATTGTATCATACTTCTTGCATGTTACTATAGTATGCTTTTTTGTTATCTAGTCTCTGCCCTTATGTGACATTGTGTTTGATTTCTAGATGTCGGAGTCTTCACTACCCCACATTGGCTTCACTGATGGCGCTAGCCATAGTACTCATAACCTTGCTTCTGCTGCGTGGAAAATTTACGCCCCTACAAACAAACTTATCATTCTACGAGGTGTGTGCCTCGGCCATGCGACCAACAATATTGCAGAGTATAGCATCGTTATCGAATTGTTGATTGATGCTATCTCACTCAGTATCCATCACTTGGTTATGCGACTCGATTCGAAGCTCATAGTACTACAGTTAAGTAATGTCTATGCTATTCGAAGCCCTACTTTGTTACGAGTATATTTGTGAATTCACCTCGTGGAACGTTATTTTGATTATATTGAGTTTCAACATATTCCTAGATGTCTAAATACATTAACTGATGCATTAGCTAACTATGTATTAGACAGAAATTTGTGTCATTTATAAATCAATCACATCATAAATATCACACAATACAAGATAAGCCGGTAGAAATCGTATGTATATATAACGATCAAAAAGTTTTTAACAAAAAAGTTATGTCCAAGGACCAAAATTTCAAAATCTAAAGCTCATAGCTTCTACAAACTGATGTCATGGATGATGTTCACGGTAATACATGACTGCCCGGGAAAATTTACAAAGCAGTCGGCCAATAGATTCTGACACCCCCACCGTATGACGTTGATAACGTCGCGGAACCTCTCCAAGAGGCATGTCTGGAATGTCTGCAGTCAAACCCTCCAAGTTTTGTTCCACTGGCTCATAATCTTTAGCATCCCATCATGGCACTAGAGCCACCTCCCCTCGTCACTGAATAGAAGAAGTACCCGGAGGTCGATAAGGCCCCACGTCTATGTCATCAAAAAAGAATTTTTGTAATTAGACCTTGGATGAACAGAAAATCATTTGCATATGATAAAATTCACAAAAACATTTACAAAGTAAAAAATGTGTACTTCTTACCAATATGCCCCCACTAAGCGCCCTCAGGTAGGGCCAAGTCCATATCCCCTCGGAAGTCCAACCCGGCATAGGCATAATCATTGACCATCAGCATCTGTGGTCGCAACCAGTCAAAGAAGGAATCATTGTATTTGATGATTGGTCCAGCTACATGTCGGGCCATGAGGTTACACCACCTCAACATTCTTGGATCCTCTGGAGCCCGTAAACCCCACTCAACCTGCAACCTCAGCAAGGGAACCCTCTCAAGAAAGAAGGACACCAAAAATGACCCGTACCTGAATTGCTTCAGGTCACTTCTCCTGCATTTAGTCAATTGCCTCTTCACACTACCAAGGACTGCATCTGCCCAATTAAAGACTCGAGGCTCAGTACACTCTATGGCATACTGAAAGTAGCTCTAGAGAGTCATGTGTGGAGTAGCGCTCCCAGCCATACGAGAAATGGTGAACAAAATAGTGTGAAGGGTCAAATCCTACACCCCCCAAATGGCCACTTTTCCTTTGCTTCTTTCTGCCTCTGGAACACAGTACAAACGACAGTATTCACTCAAGGGCAACCCACCACCTCAACTACCAGTCAAGCTAGCGTGGTACCCATGCCGTGATAGTCCTGTCAAGAAATAATCATCCTCGATATCCAAGGACAATGTGTGGACCCCTACGTGGAATACTTGTTGGTCCACGTCCCACATATGAATGAGGTACTCCAACATCCTGACTTGGGCCCTCATACCCGGGATCCAAAAGAATTTCAAGAGACCACAGTCTCAAAAAGAGGCAACGGTGCCCAAGTTATTCCCAGCAATAGAATCATCTTCTTCATTCTCTCTTTCACGCCATTCCAGAACCATGGTGATAGCCAAACACCTGCATAAGAAACATAAGAAGAAGGTCAACAACTCTCTTCAAGACTTGGTATCTTTTTCATTGAGCAAACATTAAACAAAATTTTCACTTTGTGGTTCTCGCAGGTGCCCCTTTGGCACAGTGCAAGGTTCTCGCAAGTGCCTTTGGGGCCACCTGTGAGAATGATGCATTCTCACAGGTCCTGTGTGGCTAGCCTGTGAGAATGTCTGAGTGCAAATTTGAGCCCTAAAACAAGATCAAAAACCTGAAATTTACCAATGAAAATGAAAAATTGAACCATGAAAAGATAGAAGACAAGGAGCTTACCTCACTGCCAGAGACGGTTCGTCAAATGGTTGTTCATACCTTCCGCAATTGAGCGCTGAAATTCAAGGGAAAAAGAGGGGTTTTGGGCTAAAAACTTGGCAAAGTTACAATGACTATGACATAACGACTTCAACGTCCATGCACAGGGATACGGATTTTTTCTCTTTTTTCGCATGTTTAAGTTGTTTTTTATGGTTTTTTGCAAAAAACCTCGAGCTTGGTCTTTGTCTATTCTCACGCTCGAAAATACATGAAAACGTAATCAAGCACACTTTTATCACTTTTTCGGACTCAACAAGGTTATACAAAAAAGGAACTCCCTAGAGTCCTCTTTAAGCTCTTTTCAGACTCTCTAAACATGAAAAGATTGTCGAGCGACCTTGCTATTTTCACGCTCATTAAAGTATTTGAAGAAAGAATCTGTTGGGCGATAATTTATCTCTTTTTCGGTCTCATCAAACTATTTTACAAAAAAGGAACTGAGAGAGTTCTCTTTTGAGTGTTTTTCCAGACTCTATAATCATGAAAAACCTTTGAGTTTTCTATCTTTGGACTCGTTAAACAAGCATCGAAAGACCCGTAATGGGACCGAACCACTCCTTCCTAGGGTTCGTTAAGCATACTCTGAAGGACTCATCCGAAGGATGAGCTTACATCAACAAGCATATGTTATCCTCCTCAAGCTTGCGTAAAAACAAAGAGGTACTCGCCAGAAATGGTAGGGGGAAATTTGGGAAAGGGATGTGTTTTCATATTCATATTATTGGCAGTAAGTGTCTCTCTTGAACATGACACCCCCCTATTCATTATCTGAAGCCGATTTGGGAAATCCATTTGTCTCTCATTTGATTTTCTACAAGGTCATATCCTGAGTCGTCTCTGAGTCAATGCTGCCAAATCATTGGTCATGTCATTCATATGTTCAAGAGAATTTCATTTGAAACCTCTATTGATTCAGCCATCTGCAGTTGTCCAGTCTCTCTGTATCAGCCTTCCCTGTGTCTAGTTCAAATTACACCATACTCTGTTTCTCCTTCAAAATCTGTTACTCATTTCATGTCATTGATGGGGGATACATCAAGGCCCTCCTGTGATGAGTTTTGGTCCATCGACTCCAACTCATTATCTAGAAACAAGACTTAGAAATTATTTGGTACCTTGGAACTTGCATGCCTCAATGGCAGGTTTCCTCGCTTTTGACAGTGGGTTTTCATCATTGACCCTTGATCGAGAGATTCCATCGAATGTTCGACCTCAACTCATTTATTCACATTCGATGGATTGTACTAGTGTACCTTGGGAGTCATTAACATTAATGGTGATTTCCCTCGCACTTGTTAATGGTTTCATCAATGACCGGTAATCAAGTGGTTTCTACCATGTTCGACTTCAACACATGTACTTTCAAGTGACGGGATTGAAGACCCTGGGTCTCATCTCTTTGATCCAGGCTGTGATGGAATATGTATAATTTGCTAACACATAGATCCACTTTGTATGTCTCGTGGCTATGTTGTCTTAATTTGAATCTTCTTGCATGGATCCACAGTGTATTCTTGGTGGCTATGTGATATTTTGATGGCTTGGATCCATGGTGTATGATTGGTGGCCATGACCTATGTTTATGATGTCATATGTCCATGATATGAGTATGAGAATGCCTACCTCAGAACTAGTATGATATTCTGCAGATGCTTGGTTGTTTGCAGGTTTCTTATTAGGTGCACTCCTGGTTTCTGACACACACACACAATTTACAAAGTATTTCGGTTGTCACTGATTCCAGCCTCATACTTTGGGGGGCATTTTGTTACACATGATTTTGGTCATCTTGGTGATGTATTAACAATGGTCAGGCTCCCAACAAGAACTTTCTCCTGAGAAAAGTGGCATTTATCTCCTTCCAGAAAACATATTTTCAAAGCGAGTTCGCAAGCTTCTTATAGCCTAGGGTGCAAGAATGACCCATTCTCGCAGGCCACCTTCATCTAGGGTGCGAAATTCTCGCACTGTGCTCTATACATAGGGTGAGAACTTGTTTTCAAGCTTGGAAGAGAGAAGAAGTCTCGAGGGTTCTAGAAGGGGATCTTCTAGAAAATGGGTTGGCATTCGTATGGTTGTCATTTTACTGGTTTCCCTGATTTGGTGGGATCATTATCATCCATGTAACCATCTCACCCTCTCCTATATATTGAAAGGATTCTCATGGAAAAGGTTAAGCAAGATTAATTGAAGAATTGGTGAAGGAATTGTGTGAAGAACCCAGCTTGAACAGAAGCTTGGAGACTCTAGTAGGTCTATCAAGAGGAATTGGATCTTCTTCATGCAAGTACAGAGCAGGTGTGTGTGTGTTGGAACCAAGAGTCACCAAAAGGAAGCTTGCAACATCAAGGAAATCAAGTTGTATCTTCTACTTTCAATTAATATGATACAGCGGCATGTCCCTTTCCCATAAAGTCACTCTTACTTTATTGTGTAATTCCTTGATCATATACATAAGTTGACGATTGAATACATTTTGTTATCTTCACTTTGGTTGGTTTGTGTTGTCTTGGTCTTGACCTCACGAGAGAACCGGAGCGAAGCGGGAGAAATAGAGACCTAAGGAAGCGATACAAAGGTATGTCACTTGTTCCTCCTTACTAGCTAATTCAATGGTCGTAACTTAGGGAAAGACTTATGTCCTATCATGTTTTGTTCTAGATCCAGGTGGATCTAGAGAGATCTGTTAGTGTCTGCACCTATCGATTAGTCCAATAACAAAGGGAGTGTTTGAGAAAAAGATATTAACGTCATCATCGATGTGAACCATAAAAAATATTACACTAGTGTTGATTTGGCAAATCAATTATTAATTCAAGTGCCGAGTATAATTGAACAGAAAAGAACTTTTGGAAATTAATATGAAATTAAGGACTTACAAGTAACAATTGATGGTTATAAATGCATATCCCAATTCAATGTTACAACTATGTTTAAAAAGAAGGATGACATAATTCCTGGTTCAACCTAGCTAGAAACATCAAGCACCTTCATCTTAAACATTGAGAAAAAAAAATTAACATTCTCCTATAAAAAGAAGGTAATATTGTAGAATGTTACAATGAAGCCATGCTCAAGAGAGCCTCATCAAAAGACCTTAAATATATATCAAAGGTGATCCTTTAGGATAATCAAAAGTTAATACAAAATGTGCAAAAATAACTTGACAAGATTGTCACTAATAGAGACAAAGAAATTTTATGCCTAAAAGAGCATAGTCAAAAACTACTTGCACAAATTGAGAAGTTAAAGGATAAGATGTAGTCCAATCAAAAGTTAGAACAAGAGAAGCAATATTTCGAGAAGAAAATATCAAAGAAGGTTGAAGAAAATTATTCCCTAAAGAAGCTTAATCTCAAAAGATTAAAGGATGATAAGTCGAAGAGTCGGAAACCTAAAAATAAATTTGACAGATCAAAAAATGAGGAAGAATTTTTCCACCTAAAGAACTATAATCAAAATTTTCTTACACAAATCAAGAAGTTGAAGGATGAAAAGAAAACACAACCAAAGTTAGATCAATGTATCAACAAAGAACCACTAGTTGAGAAAGAAACAATGATTTATCCAGCTGAAATAGGGATATCATTAAATGTTGAAGTACAAATCATAGAAAATACTAGTATCTCTACCAATGAACATTTAATGATCAACAAAACAAGACAAGTATGTAAAGAAGATGTACTACCAAATGCGAAACAAGAACGCATTACAAATACGGTAAGAAAATACCATGTTACAAGGACACCTTGTTGTCATCCAAATCACAAGAGTCATTGTAAATAAGACAGAATCAATATGAGAAAATCAGTGAAAATCCTATTGTATTCAAGAGAAGCTCAGGTGTGGAATTTGATCAAGTTCCAAATCATAGAATTTATCGCCATATAGTTCTGCATAAAATTGAATTAAGGTAGTATGGCCCTTTAACAATTCAACAATTCTACTCAATGCTTAGAAGATACTATTTTCTTGTATCGTCAACCATCAAATATTCAAAAATAGAGAATCATGAGAAGGAATTACAAGCCAAAACAAGAGCTAAATTTTTCCATAAATCCTCTTTGAGGACAAAGCATTTCTAACAGGGAAGGCAATGTTATGTATATAAAGATAAACATTATTCATAAATATATATCTAAACTATAGAACTTTGGATTAAAATTATTAAAAGGTCCATCACATAAAGACATACATTTATGTGAAAGGTCACCTTGAGGCCTATCAAATGCCCAAGCAATTCATCAAATATTAATTATTATATTTATATATGTTGTCTTTTTATGCATTTTAGTTTTGTATTCTTCTTATGTTTAATATTTCTTTAGTACATGAACTTTGTTCATTTCATTGTGTGAAAAAAAAAATTGTGAATTCCTCATCCTTGTCTCTCTTTCAATCATTGCAAATTAGAGTAAATTGGGTTATTCGAGTCCATTATACAAGTATTCCCCTTGGTTTTGACATTTTTTATGTTATAGTTGCTAAGGCACTAAATTATTTTCAACTCCAAATTCAATTGAGGGCACATACAAGAGATTAATCTTCCTAAGTTGAAGACTATCCAATTAGTCAAGGGGCACTTTGTCAATGACTATTTCTTGACTATCTTGGAAGATCAACAATCCTAGAATCATACTATCAAGTGGATGATCATTTATGTACTTATTCACAATAGAGTATACAATGGACCAATACTCATTGCTATAGACAATGGTAGAGTAGTTGTTATAAAAAAAATGGATTTGGAATCAACCTTGCCAAATTTTCAAAATCCTCAGTATTCCCTTTTCCTTCCAGGCCTCTCCTAAAGAAATCTAGCAAGTGGTGGTGTAGTGAGTTGAGGAGAATGTAGGTAAGTGGATTACTAAGTGTTACACATTATTTTGTTCACCCAAAACACTAACGACATGTGCATAACTCACTTCCATGTTCCCTGAAAACACTAAAAGAGACTTTCTCCATGAGAAAGGTGGTTTACCTTTCTTCCTTAAAAAAATATGACTAGGGAGATCATCGCACCCTACTCTATACTTAGGGTGTGACGATGCTTGATCGTTTCACACTGCACCAAAGTTGAACTGTAGTGTCATCGCAGACTACCTGTGCATAGAGTGTGACGATGCTTAAACAAGGGAAAAGTGAAATTTACGAATGTTCTAGAAGGGAATATTCTAGAAGATGAGGTGGCCTTCGATCGGTTTGGATCTTACTCACTTCTCTGATTTAGTGGGATCATCCTAATCTCCTCATCCATCTCTCTTTCACCCTATATAAAGAGGGATCTCTTATGGAAAATGCTAATGTTTGCAAAGGCTTTCTTATGCATGAAGAGTTATGTTATAGATTATACTTGAGATAGCTTTGCTTTAGCTCTCTAAGTCAAATTGTGGGTCTTCTTCATCAAAGGAATTGGAGCAAAGGTGTGTGTGTTGGAGAAAAGAGCCATTGAAAGGGACCTTGCAACATCAAGGCATGGGTTGTATTCTTCACTTTCCATTTTAATATAGTGTAGCAATACATTTCTTCCCTATAAAGGTGTCTTGAATTTTATTGTATAACTCCTTGATCTTATACATAGAATTCATTGGAATATATA
>ML778446.1:803138-818607 GCA_009831015.1 Picea engelmannii
TTCTCTCTCTTTGTTGGTTTGTGCTTCTTAAACAAGTTCACCATCCCAAAAATCCAAAGATGGAGTGACAAGGATGACACTAGCAAGGATCAAGCGTCATTTAAAAGGTATGTCACGTGTCCCTCTCTAAACTAGTTTATATGACAATGAAATCTAAGGTGAAGTTTATATTCTGTCTTGTTTTGTTCTAGCTTCTGTGGAAGTTAGGGAGATTAGTTTGTGTCTACACTTACCAATTTGTTCGATAACAAAATTGGTGACCATACTAGGGATACGACTTCTTTTGGTTTTTTTATTCTTATTTTCTTTTAGCCTGCCTTCTTTTGGTCAATTTCATTCTCTGAGTCTGTGGGCGATCCATCTTGACTCCATGGTTCTGAAATTTCATTGAGAAATCGCCTTTCTTCCAAATTTTCTTTATATTAAGAGATCATCTCATTGTGTCCTACTCTCAGCCTCCAGCGATTCTTTATCATCACACTTTACTTGTGTAGACCAGGGCAACGACGTTGCACTGTGCCTTGTTGACAACCTATGACGATCCTACCTCGTCGCACTGTACCCTTCTGCAGCCTGCAACGATTCTTGTAGGAGTTGTTGGAGTGACAGTCAATTTTCTTTTCTTTGCCCAGATTTGTCTTTACTACATGAGATGAAATTTTAGCATTTGTGAATGATTGGTTTACATCTTTTAAGCCTGGATTTGATTGATTTTCAAGCATTGAGAGTCTTCTTCATAAGCTTTGTAAATTTCATCTTTTACTTCTTATCGCAAGGGTATAATATCAAGACTTTGTTCCTGGGTGCTTGTTTGATAAGTCATTCTTGATTTCTTTTGAGTTTTGGATTGATTTTAAGTGTTGGATTGCTGTTGATTAAAAAACAATTTTTGTTTGCATTCGACAAAAAATTTTCTTATATTTTCATTTTTGCTTGCATTGTGAGTTTGATTTGGGAAATAGTGTTGAGAGTGCATGAGTCTTCTTAGACCATTCTTTCTTTTTTGGATTATGTATTTGTTCTGATTTGAAAAGGAAAGGACTGAAGTTTATTCTTTTTTTTAGTAGTCTTTGTAAGAAAAAATTTGCATTCAAATATTTGTCGAAAAGAGAAAATTGGAAGATTTAGTAGCTTTGATTGTTTGGAATTCATATCATTCAAAGATTGAGAAATTGTTCTTTGTAATTTTTGTATTCTGGAAAGAGAAACATTCTCCCTATTTTAATTAGATTTCATTGAATGAAACAATTGCATATCATCTCTTTTTGCATTTTATTGGTTCAAGTTCAAATACATCGTCAGTTTCATTTCCGTTTCCCTTTTGAGTAAACAACAGCCTTTAAAATACAACGTAATTTTAAAAACTGTTAGCAACTTTTATTTTCTAGAACTTTTATACACCAACATTAGCTAGGATAGCGCTTTGGAATAAGTTGTAAGGAACACTCTCCAAAGCATTCAAACACACAATAGTATCTTGTGATAGGGAGAGTTCAAATCCACTTGCTACATTTTGTCTTGGGAAGGCCTTCTAAAAAAAGGGTCAATCACGAGGTCACATTAGGGCCGGCAGAGTTACTCACCCTACTTTGTTGGTCTTAGTGTAGAGATTGTGCGTAGTATTGGGGGTCACTTGAGAATAAATCATGTGGGGACCTTCTCGAGTTGATTTCGGCCTTAGATAACCTTCCCTTGTGCATGGATCAGACTGTCGACTACTTCCCCAAGTATCATTGTCGTAATTGGTAACCTTAGTGGCCTATCTCTTTAGAGTCTTTACACGAGGTGACAGTGGAGGGGAAAGTCTTCACGATACCTGGAATCGACGTTGGCCAAACTCACTCGAGCTCCTTGGAGGGTATACCCATGATTATGTGTGGGAGATTGCACCAGGGTGTAAGTCCATTAAGAATTTTGTCAATGTAACTTTTCCACCCGCTTTATCCCAACCCCTTCTTGTCTTGATTTCATGACGTTGGATTTCATCACCAACTAGTGACTTCGAAATAAGAAGGTTTGTTTGCATGTTTGATATCTATATTTTATTAGTGAGTGTTGTTTGTTTCTCTAGTTGGTCATAGCTTTATTTCATTCTTTATTTGGTGTGGCCAACATTGGCCCTCATTGTTCACGTAGGATGCAATGGTTACCTCCGAAAGATCTAGAAGAATACACTCCTTTGCTTCCTAACTCACTAGAGGGTTCTCCTAAAGGAGCATTCAATAACGACGTATCCTCTAAGATTGGAAGTTCTACTCCATTGGAGGAATCAATACTTCCTGTAAATCCATTATTGAGTGTTGTACAAGATCCAATTTTTCTATGGATAAATTCATCGGGAGACATTGTTGTTGAATATTATACTAGAATACCTATTGGAACTCACACAGAGTTTGGTGTAGATGATCCACCCTTCCAGAGTGAGTCGTTTATAACTCTGGTTCATACTACTGGAACTTTTAATCCTAGCTCTTATGGCCCTATCTATTCTCTTTGGAGGACCTCTTCAGGACACGATAGTTTTGAAAAACTAGGAATGAGTCACCTATGCTAGAGGACCTCTAATCAACCTATGGCATCACATACGTCTGTGACTTCCACTGCTTATACAATACCTTTAGATCATTTTACTAGAACGACTAGTAATGTTGTCACAGTCTTAGACCAATTGTTGGTTGGTTCTCATACAATTCTTCCTCTTCAGATCACTAGCTCTACCATGGTCCCACAAGTTACGCATGTTTCTGCTGAAAGTACAGTAATCACTCAAGCACCTATTGGAACACCACTTTCGCTTAGATCAAATCCGTCACTTCTACCTGGGTATAACGCTCTGAATACTTCTATTGCTAATCCTGGCCAGACTCCATCCAGAGGGGCTAATATTTTTATTCCTCCTGGGTATAATGTTTCTAGTGGTTTTGTTCCAACACCTAACCAGGTTCTCTTCGAGGGGCCTAGAATTCCTCCTCCACCTTCACCTAGAGGATCTAATCATCCTGGCCGAAGTAGCTCCAATCAAGTTGGAGGCACAAGTCATTCTATCGCTTCTGGTTTTGAAATTATTATTGGAGGCCAACCTCAAGTTGGGGGTCATAACCTAGTGTACGGGAAGTATACCCCTGGATTACAATATCAACCTTGGAATTTTTATTTCCAAGGAAATCAACAACCACCTGGAGGGGAAAAATTCTCAAGTTAATTCTTTTGTACCCGCTAATCTTGGGCAACCATATCCAGATTCTATGAATCATACCTGGGGTCAAGGTTTCCAGTCTAATTCTCTTTTCCAAGGCAACTTACCCAATCAACCAACTCGTGTTGGCTATTTGACTCAAAACCCTCCACCGTTGAATTTGACAGGACCCTCTAACTATCTACAGACTGCTTATGGTCCTAATGGCATACCTACGGGACCAACTCCTCAAAATTACTAGTTTCCTCAAGTGAACAGACAACTATCATTTCTTTATACTTTGGATTTACTGGATTTATCTAGGATTTTGAATAATCCTATTTTTCATTCTCCTTATTGGTCGGTCATACCTGTTAAGTTACCATCAGACATTCCTAAGTTTGTCAGTTGATCAGGGGAAGACCCAAATAATCACGTCATGACTTTCCTTATTTTGTGTTCATCCAACTCCCTGATGGATGACTTTATTAGATTGTGTCTTTTCCAATGAACTCTTACAGGTTCAAAAGCCAAATGCTATATCGAATTGCCACGAGGATTATTCAATGATTTCAACACCTTAGCTATGGATTTATTAATGCATTACTAGTTACCGATATGATACGAGATAGGAACTGAAACTTTGAGTTCATTTAAACAATCCTCATATACTAACATGTTTTATTGTATTCATGAGTGGAGGAGGAGAATATGCTTAATCAAATTTCCCCTTCCTGATCAACTATTAGCCGAGTGGTTTACCAAGTCACTAATTGGTTTGATATCTCATGATGTCACCATGGGTGGTGTCGTCACTGAAGAGAAGGCGAGTAGTCGTACTCAATACTTGGATCTTGTTTATTCAAAAACAGGCACACTATATGACTTGATCCCTAATGCTCCTTGCCCATCTACAAATCCAACCCCAAAACCTTCAATAGCTTCTCATGTTGTTGATGGTGTGATTGGCACGTTTCATGCTGAGACTCGGTATAAACAAGCCAGTCATTCCAATCCCAAGTCTACTACTGCTAATGTACAAAATACTCCTTCTCGCAATAAAACCTCTGAGGTTAATTCAGTTCAATCTACACCTACCAGTAAAAATCAAAATAAAAAGAAAGGGAAGGGTAAGAATAAAGAGGAAAAAATAATAATCAACAATCTGATAAATCCAAGACTCAGCCTATTGATTAAAAAGAAAAGTGCAAACCTCATTATCCTTGTCTTATCTGTGGTGAAGATCATTATACAAAATATTGTCCACGACGTGCTGAGTTTACTAAGTTCCTACAAGGGACAGGGACACCTCCTACACCTGTCGTTTTGTCACAACCTTTTCCTTCTCAGTAGCAGGCCCAATTGTTCATTCATGACCAACCTTCTCCCTCTACCACATCTTATGTACTCATGAGTATTGGTAACCCCAAGAAGAATGAAGTTGCAGTCACTACTCGAGCCAAAGATCATTCTCCTTTTAAAGAGAAAGTCGATAATTCACCACCTCCATTGGTTCAACCTCCTCCATTGACTTTACCTACCAACGGTCCTCTTCATCTCGAACGACCGAGTCTAAATACATTTCTTCATCCTCCTCTTAAGGGATTTGTTCGTAATTCATCGTTTAATCCTCATGCACATGTTGCTCAAAACTACAGTATTGTAGAAGATCTTGCGCAGGCACCTTCTGCGATGTCAGCTCTTGAAGTCCTTCAAAGTTGTCCTATGCAACGGAAGGCATTGTTAAGGCTATTGGTGGAATTGATCCAACCGATATGAACTTGATGATATTTGAATTGGAAGATCATATTCCAAGGCTTCCTCTTCAATTAGCATTTCAAATACAAGTTATTGTGGAAAATAAGAATATTTGTTGAACCGTGATTGATGAAGGAGCCTCGACTTGTGTCATGTTCGTCACTTGTTGGAAAGCCATTGGCTCTCCTTCTCTTACCGAGTCACACAATACTCTAAAACATTTTAATGGTACATGATTTAAACCTTATGGTGTTCTTCCTTCATTGTCTATTATGTTAGAAGGCAAAGTGGTCATTGTTGAGGTTGAGGTCTTTAATGCGCCTCTCGATTACAACCTTCTAGTTTCCCTCACCAAGGAAAAGTTGTTATTGTCGATCAACTTGCCTTCTTTAATTCCAATTCACGTACTAGTAATGTACCTTTCATTTTGAAAACACCACTCTATTATGAGAATGTCGGTGTGGGTCTTCTAAAGGATTCATCGTTAATGGGTACGTTCCCCATTCCACCACGTGAGATTTCTACTCCTTTTGTCGCTTCGATTAACATGATATCAACCATTGTTGGTGAAATATATGAGTTTTATGACCCTTGGATAGTACCTAGCTCTGACGATTGTCTTCATTATGGCGATAGAATGCCTTTAATTTCAGTAGAATTGGCTTATCAAGCTATTCAATCAGAAACTCATTCTCCTCATTCTATCTTAGACACGTCTCTGGATCCATTTCACATGGTTTTTCACACCGGTGAGATGATCATGAAAATCATGTCTATGTAAGATACCCCATGGGACAATGAGCATCATCATTCTATTCTCTTCCTGGAACCCGAGATCATAGAGAGTTACTAGTGGATTTCAAATTCGTCTATTGTTGTCGCTAATTCCCTTATTCCTCAACCAATACACAACATTTTGTATGAAGGGAACTTGGGTAACATTTCACCTACCATCCCTTTATATATTTCGATTAAACTCAGAGTTTTGGAAAATGTTCACATCATTGCCTCATGTTCTGCTGATGAGATCTGAATTTGCAAAGCTCGTTTCCAAGAATTATGTGACGTTTTTTCCTGGAGTTATGAAGAGATGCCTGGAATTGATCTAGATATTGTTGTACATGAGATTAAGACTTACCCAGATGCTAAACTCATTCAACAGAGAATTCTCCCGGTACATCCACGCAAAGCTGTTGCTATTAAACTCGAAGTTAAAAAACTTCTTAAAGTCGGTTTTGTCCATTCTGTGGCTTTGACTGATTGGGTGTCTAATATTGTTTCGGTTACAAAGAAACAAGGCACAATCTGTGTTTGTGTAGATTATAGGGATATCAACAAGGCTTGTCCCAAATATAATTATCCAACCGCTTTCATTGACCAAATCGTTGACGACTACCCCAGGAGTGAAATCTTCTCTTTGATGGATGGTTTCTCCGACTATAATCAAATCAATATTTTACCTGTGGATCAACACAAGACTGCTTTTATCTGCCCTTGGGGAACCTTCGCATACCAGAAACTACCTTTCGGTCTCAAGAATGTTGGTGTGACTTTTCAACGCGCTATTTCTTACGCTTTTCATGACATTAAGCACATTGTACAACCTTACCTAGATGATTTACCAGTGCATTCCATGCATCGTCAAGATCACCCGACACATTTACGGGCCATTTTCCTACACTGTCGCTATTATTGCATACGATTGAATCCACATAAATGTGTTTTTTTTGTGGAGTCCGGACGACTTCTTGGTTTTATCGTTTCTACACATGGGATTAAGGTGGACCCTCTGAAGGTTGAAGCTATTCTCAATTTCCCTCCTCCTTCTACATTATGCCAGCTCCAAAGTTTGCAAGGGAAGGAAAACTTTTTACGTCGATTCATTCCCAATTATTTTGAATTAACGAAAGGTTTTGCTCGACTTCCTAAGAAGGATCACGATTTTGTATGGGACAACACTACCAACAAAGCCTTTGAAGCTTTGAAACTTTCCTTAACCCATACACCACTTTTGTTTCCTCCTGATTATAGTCGAGACTATTTCTTATACTTAGCTGCTTCAAAATCTACCATAGCTATGGTTCTAGTCCAAGAGGATGATTTGCATGATGAACATGTCATCTACTATTTGATTCGAAGTCTCACAACCACTGAAACCAAATATTTGCATGTGGAGAAACTGACCTGGGTAGTTGTTCAAGTTGTTCAACGTTTTCGTCATTATATATTATTGTGTAGAACCACAGTCATTTCTGATTGCAACCCTATGAAACACATCCTTACTCGACAATTTTTTGGGGGAAAATACTCCAAATGGATAGTGATTCTCCAGGAGTTTGATTTATAGTTTGAGCGTGCCAAATCAAAGAAATCTTTTGCTTTGGCCAAGTTGATATGTGACCTTCCCTCTACTGAGACAGAAACTATGGGAGAGGATTCCTTTCCTGATGAGTCTCTCTTTCTGATAAGTTCTGACGACATATGGTATGGATACATTATCATTTATCTCCAAACCCAAACTTTTTGGCCCAATATTTCTAGTGTGGATCATCTTTGTATTTGGTATCAAGCCTGTCAATACATTATCCTTGGTGATACCCTTTATCGTCGTGGTATTGATTCCATATTTCGACGATGTCTAACCTATGATGAAGCTGAGAAATATTTGAATGACTGTCATTCCAAAGCATGTGGTGGTCATATGTATGGGTATGCCAGTTCCCAAAAGATCTTATGAGTTGGTTACTTCTAGCCTTCATTGTTTAAATATTGCATTATTGCCATACAGAAATGCCACGCTTGTCAAACATATAACAATAAGATATAATCTCATCCTGCTCCGCTTTACCCTATATTTTCCATTGGTCCATTCACTAAATGGGGCATTGACTCCATGACATGTAACCCTCACTTGGTCGGGGGGCATGGATACATTAACGTAGTCGTGGATTATTTCATTAAATGGGCCGAGGCGATGCCTACATTTTAATATACCGATAAAACTGCAACGTTGTTCATATTCAATCATATAGTTACTAGATTTGGTGTCCCTCAAGACATCATCACTGACCATGGTAGTCATTTTTGCAATTTCATGATGTCTTAACTTACCGATAAGTTGGGTCTTCAACATGAAAACTCAACACGTTACCATCCACAGGCCAATGGCCAAGTTGAAGCAATTAACAAAGTTCTTACTACTACGCTTCGACAAATGATAGGAATTCACAAGTCAAGCTAGCACATGATTCTCTTCTCGGACTTATGGGCCTATCAGACATCCGTTAAATCTACCATAGGGTTCACACCTTTCTAGTTAGTATATGGTATTGAATTTATTCTGTCGATTGAATATGAAATCCCATCTTTGAAACTAGTTGTTGAACTTCTCCCTAACACCTCAGTTGAAGAAGAACGTCTCTTGTATTTGATGCAATTAGACGACACTCATCGTGATTTTTCCTCAGTCATTGAAACTTAAAAGAAGCATATCAAAGCTCAATATGACAAGCATGTCAAACTACATGTTTTTTCTGAGGGTAATTTAATTCTTCTTTACGAACATGACCGTGACTTATTAGGGGCCGGTAAATTTGATCCCATGTGGTGTGGCCCTTATATCATGAAACGAGCGTTGGAGAAAGGGGCTTATGAGCTAGTAGATTATGATGGAATTCCTTTGAGTGAACCCAGAAATGGACTTTACTTGAAGAAGTACTATGCTTAAACTATTTTTGCATGAGTGCTTTGCATTTTTAGTGTATCATACTCTAGTGTGATTTTTTCATTTTTGGTTCCTCCTTTCAGCTACTTACCTTGCATTGTGCTTGGTTTCCAGAAGTCGGTGTCTTCGCTACCCTATATCAGCTTTGTTGATGGTGTTAGTCACAGTACTCAAAACCTAGTGTCTACTACATGGGAATCTATGCACCTATGGATGAGTTGATCAGTATACACGGTTTTTTCCTTGGTCGTGCAACTAATAATATTGTGGAACATAGTTAAGTTATCAAGTTATTAACTGATGCCATTTCATTTGGCATATGTCATCTTATTGTACGACTTGATTCACAGTTAGTAGTGCTACAATTGAGTAATGTTCATTCCATCTTAAGTCCTACTTTGTTACGGGTATACTTAATAATTCGCCTCTTGGAAAGATATTTTGATTATATTGAGTATCAACATATTCCTAGATGTCTAAACACATTGACAGATGCATTGGCTAATTATTTGTTAGACAGAGATTTGAGACATCAATAAACCCAAACACACATTTTTAAAAGACATGTAAGATGGTAGGAACTTTATATTTATATGTCAAAAGTTAAAAAAAATGTTTGTCCAAAGACCAAAATATAAAAATAGTGAAGCTCATGGCTTCATATAAAAAAGCATCAAGGATGTTGCTCATTGTAACAAACAACTTCTTGTGCCACTCTACGGAGCAGTCAACCAATATATGTTGATACACCAATTGTATGACGTTGGTAGCGACGAGGAATTTCATCCATCGTAATATCAGGGTTGTTCATAGTTAATCCCTCTAGGTTCTGCTCGATCTAATCAAGATCCTCGGAAACAACTCTTCGACCTGCCAAAACACCTATCTCTCCTTGCCTTTGACTGGGAGATGATCCTGGGGGATGATAAGGAACTACATCTACATTATTGAGAACACTTGATTAGTCTTGGATAAATAACAAAAACATTTTATATAATTAAAATATCAAAAACATCATATAATGAAAATTTCCTTCTTACCTATGTCTCCCCACTGAGATCCCTTGGGAAGAGTTAAGTCAGGATCCCCATGGAAGTCCATCATGGCATAAGAATAGTCCTCCACCATGATTAGTTGATCTCTCAGCCACTGGAAGAAAGCTTCGTCATACTTGATGATAGGCATGCCACCGTGACGAGCCATTAAATCCACCCATATTTCCATATGTGGATATTGTGGAGTGGGTATGCCCCACTCCACCTGTAGACATAAGACAGGGACCCTCTCCAGAAAGAAGGACACTAAAATGGATCCATAACCAAAAATTTTCAACTGACCATTCCGACACTTTGTCAGTTTTTTTTTCATGTTCTTCAAGAGACCCTCACACAATTGAAGACTCGGGGCTCCATACACTCTATGGTGTACTGAAAGTGGATTTGCAAATCCATGTGGGGAGCCACACTCCCTTCCATCTGGGTGATGGTATAGAGGATGGTTCACAATGGTAAATCCCAAGCATCCCTAATGGCAACCTTGCCACTATATTTTTCTGTACCTAGCATGCAATGGTGTGCAACATAGTAATCCATGGGTTCTCCCCCACCCCTGCTTCCCGAGAGTGATACCCGAGAGCCTCAACAAGATAACCTCGTCAAAAAGTAAATGTCATCTATATCCAAGGTGAGCGTATGCACACCCACATGAAAGGCTTATTCATTTACATCCCACATGTGGACTAGATACTCCAACAATCTCAGTTGGGCTCTCATGCCCTCAATTTTGAAGAATTTGATTAAACCACACTCCCGGAGTGCCATGACAGTGCCCAAGTCATTCTCGACAAATTAGTGTTCTTCCTCATTCTCACGTTCTCTCCACTCGAGCATTTTGACTGAGGAAAACTTGCCAAGTAACATCAAAAGATGATTAGATTCATAAAAGATCAATTCTTGAAAGTTTTCCTAACACATTTTTTCTTTTCAAAAATTGAGTTGTGATCATCGCAGGGATTTGCTTTTACACAAAGCGACATCGTCGCACCCTGGATTTGTGTCCCCTGTGGCAATTTGATATCGTCGTAGTTCACAATACTGTGAGCCTGTGACGATCTCAAACCGTAGTGACCTCCAAAAAATCGACCTAAACTCAAAATTAAGCCATTAAAAATGAAATTTTAAACCATGAAAAGAGAAAAGGACAAGAGATTACCTCTTTGACTGAAGCAGTTTGCGAAATAGTCCACCAGGTGCTCAGGAATTGACGCTTGAAATTTGGAAGAAAATGAGGGTTTTGTGCACTATTTGGGTGAAATTGCAAAATGAAATGGTAAATGGGTTATTTTGACCTATTTTATTACTTTTTACCATATTTTATGGAAAATTAATTGTTTTTTTAATATTTTACCTATGCTCTAAGTCTAACCAACTTTGAAAAGTGTTTTCTATTACAGATTGAAAGATCTAAGGACGGGACGTTTGACAATGATCCACCATTTTTTGTTGTTTTTGCGTGTTTTTCTTATGTACAGATGCTTTTAGGGTTTTTAGGAAAAACTCTGAGCACAGTCTTAATTCTCTCTCATGCTTGTGAAACCATGAGAATGCAGTCGAGTAACCTTTTATCACTTTTTCAAACTCACATTGGTAATACGAAAAATGAACCCTATGGAGTATCCTTTAAGCTATTTTCAAGCTCCCTAAAACATGAAAAGATAGTCGAGCGACCTTTTTCTTTTCACGCTCGTAAAAGTATTTGAAGAAAACGTCTAATTAGTGGTAGATTATATATTTTTCGGTCTCGTCAGACTAACTTACGAAAAAGGACATTATGGAGTTTTCTTTAAGTGTTTTTTAGACTCTCTAAACATGAAAAACCCCTGAGTTTTCTTTCTTTGGACTCATAAAACAAGCATCGAAAGGCCCATATGGGATCGAACCACTCCTTCTTAGGGTTCATTAAACATACTCCGAGGGACTCGTCTAAAGAATGAGATTACAACACAAGAATATGTTATCCTCCTCAAGCTTACATAAAAATAAAGAGGTACTCGCCAAAAATGGTGGGGGGGAATTGGGAAAGAAATGTGTATATGTATTTTTGTTAGTGGCAGTAAGTCACTCTTGAACATGACACCCCCCTTCATCATTGTATCTGAGTTGGGAAATCCATTTGTCTCTTATTTGACCATCCATAAAGTCCATGTGTTGGGTCCTCCTTGAATCAATGTTGCCAAGACAATTGTCATGTTGTTCATATGTTCAAGAGAAGTCCAACCTAAACAAGCCTTCTATCGAGTCGACCATCTACAGTTATAAATTTTATACCATGTCAGCCTTCCCTGAGTCAATTCCAAATCACTTCATACTATGATCTACTTAAAATATGTTACATATTTCATGCCATTGATGGGGGATACATTAAGGCCCTCCTATGACGAGTCTTTTCATGTCGACTTCAACTCATTATCCGGGAACAAGATTTAGAAATCATTTAGTACCTTGGAGCTTGCATGCCTCAATGGAATGTGTCTTCGCTTTCAATAGTGGGTTCACATCATTGGCCCCTGATTGGAAGATTCTATCGAGCATTCAACTTCAACTCATTCATTCACACTCGTTGGATTGTACTAGAGTACCTTGGGAGTCATTGACATGAATGGTGATTTCCCTCGCACTTGTTAATGGTTTTCATTAATGACCGATAATCATGTGGTTTCTACCATGTTCAACTTCAACACCTGTAATCACATGGCTAGATTCATACTTAAAGAAGATGGAAATGAAGACCCTGGATCTCACCATATCGGTCCAGGTTGTGATGGAGTATTCATAAGTTTGTACTGACACATAGATCCATTGTGTATGTCTTGTGGCTATGTCTAAATTTGAATTCTTTAAGAGCATAAATCCACAGTGTATTTCTTGTGGCTATGTTGAATCTTGATGACATGGATCCACAGTGTATGTTTGGTGGCCATAAATCACTTGAAAATTATGATTAAAGTCACTTGTAGTCTGAGTATGGGAATGCCTACCTTATAAGATGGTATATTATTATGCAGATGTTTGATTGTTTGCAGGTTCCCAACTGATGTGCTCCTTATTTTCGACACACACATTCTACAAAGTATTTTAGTTGTCATAGGTTCCAATTTCATACTTTGGGGGCATTTTGTTACACATTATTTTGGTCACCCTAGTGATCAACTGACGACATGTGCATAACTCACTTCCATGTTCCCTGAAAACACTAAAAGAGACTTTCTCCGTGAGAAAAGTGATTTACCTTTTCTTCCTTAAAAAACTATGACAAGGGAGATCGTCACACCCTGCTCTATACTTTGGGTGTGACGATGCTTGATCGTCGCACACTGCACCAAATTTGGACTACGACATCATCGCAGGCTTCCTGTGCATAGGGTGCGACGATGCTTAAACAAGGGAAAAGTGAAATTCATGAATGTTCTAGAAGGGAATATTCTAGAAGATGAGGTGGCCTTCGATCAATTTGGATCTTACTCACTTCTATGATTTAGTGGGATCATCCTAATCTCCTCATCCATCTCTCTTTCACCCTATATAAAGAGGGATCTATTATGGAAAAGGCTAATGTTTGCAAAGGCTTGCTTATGCATGAAGAGTTATGTTATAGATTATACTTGAGATAGATTTTCTTTATCTCTCTAAGTCAGATTGTGGATCTTCTTCATCAAAGACATTGGAGCAAAGGTGTGTGTGTTGGAGAAAAGAGCCATTGAAAGGGACCTTGAAACATCAAGGCATGGGTTGTAATCTTTGTTAATGCTCTGTAAATTCCCATAGGTTGTCAGGAGGTAGAATAAATTTATCAGAGGTAACTTTATCCAACCACTTTGAAACTGGGATCTAGCCCTGCCAGTTTCAGAGAGGGATCTCTCTATAAGATTTGCATATGTTTCACGTTTCAGATATTAGGCTAGTTAAATAAATGGGACTATGTTGTTTTGTTTTATAAAATGGCTGAAATATTGCTTACGTATCCATTGGCCTATGGGGTCTATGTTAAGGTTTGAGATCTGAGAATAGATTTTATTAGGTCTCTTCATAGGGTAGGACAATGCCAATGTTGGATCCTTGAGAATTTAAAGTGATGGATAGCAGAAATAGATGAGATAATCAACTACAACAAAGAAGCATTGAAGAATTTTTTTATCACATCATAAGAAGATGAACATTTAGATCTTTAAAATCCAGAAACAGAGTATACAAAGAAAAATTCTGCAACTTTAACTTCTTTTAAATGATCAGATATAGAAAACAAAATGATAACGAAGTAAGATAAACCGTTCAACGAAGAGGAGTAAAAATCACCAACATAAAACACGCAGGAATCATGTGAATCGTCCCTTTTATTACTGGTACATCTCTTCAAAAATATTACAGTTTACAGCTTGCTTGGGCGTAAAGATCAACCCTCAATACTTCGAAGTTTGAAGTACTTATAAGAAAAATTACAATTGATCCTGTCATTAATGATCAGGATGTGGTAGAATCCGAATCTAACTAACTAGATAAAAAAATATAGAATTGTAGGAAGTGCTAATGATCTGTCGGATTTCTTTGAGATGATTTCATAAATGTTGTTGGTGAGTCATCAACTTGACTTTGACTGCTCCGTGTGTTCATTTGTACATCCATGTCATCTTCTAGTCGATCAAGCCACACAGGTCATCCCATCTCTATTGACTGGGGATGTTGACTTTGAGCAGCCTTCGGTACACCTCATCCATCTCTGTGTATTTAATGAAGGTGGGTTTGGTGAGGAAAATATACTTTATCTCTTGTTGAATACTTAGGTCTAATCTCAGAGTTTCCAATAACGCTTTGCTCGTGATGCTGCCTCTTATGCCTGTGAACTTGGACCCATATTTTGCCACTGTGAGAATCTTTTGTTTATAATCTGAGAGAGTAATCAACTTATTATTGATCACAAATAAACTTGGGAGACCTTTCTTCTACAAAGATTCAATCTTGATGAAAAACCTTTGTACCGCGACATCTATTGCATGAACTCTCTCCTCGAGTTGCAGCATTAGTCCCCTCTTGGTCAAGACTCTCTTAAATTCAAGAATTGTTTCAGTCCTGTCCTTAATTTTCAGGGCTTCCATCTCTTCTTTTGATTTAGAATTTAATAATTTGATTATCTCGTTGGCCTTTGTAGGCATTTCTCCCAGTTCTCCATTTATCCTGTCGATGGTCTGTTTGGCTCTCTGCACTAGATCATGTTGTTCAAACATGATTTGTATCAGGGGCCAAATCTCTGTCACTGATTGACAGATGTCCATCCAAATATTTTCTTTAGCCTCTGACAGAGTCTTAGCCATGAGTTTTATTTTTGCAGCTGCTGCAGTTCCTGTTTGAGTTTGTCTGACTTATGCCTCTCAGTGTTGTAGCTGGCTTGGAATGTGGAATTTACCTTTTGTATATTTTGAATCTCTTCTCGTATCTTTTTTTTATTTCTACCCCTTGTAGAGTCATATCTTCCACTGCTTTTTCCAATTGGTCTACTGCATATGGAGCTGTCATTGATGTTGCTGCTGGAATTTCCCCTGTGGTAGTTGATGTTGTTGTTGTTGTATTGACTCCTATGATTGGGACTGCATTGATCCGGATTATTCTCGGCACGAAATGAGAGCGGAGATATAAGAAAGAAATGCACAGAGATATCGCGTATATCCAGTAATATAACAGAAATATATCAGAGATGCAACCATAAACACAGAGATACAGTAATACACGATTTCTATTAATGAAATAAATGTACAGAGACTA
>ML778446.1:820926-833189 GCA_009831015.1 Picea engelmannii
ATCAACTTCCCGGGGTCGTAACTTTTGCATACGATCTCCGTTTTAGGCGTGTGATAGCTCGTTGGAAAGGTATCATCGAGGAGATTCATTTTGGGGCCTCAATCATGCCTTCGGCTATCATTGAGAAACTCGATCTCGAAAAATCTTCATTTAGGCCCTCAAAATGGCCCCGGAAGTTAAAACCTGCTAAAAATAGTAAATTGCCAAAATGGCCAGAAAACTGTTTTGAGCCATTTGGAAAAGGTGGGTGGCCACCGATATCCACCTGGATCATGCATTCAATGGTATGACTTCCATTGGCACATTCTACTCCTTCTCCTTGACTAGCTTGTCCATCTCATCTTCCATTTCTTTAATTTGAGCATTTTGCTCCATGATTAACTTCAACATCTCCTCTTTCTGGCCTTCAGTCTCGGCCATCTCTTTAGCCTGTGGATCTTCAGTAGAAGATATTTTCAATTGTTTCCTCAGAGAAACTATGTCATCATTCTTCTTTTTGATCATTTCTTCTACTACTTTGATATTGGTTGTATCATACCCAATTTTGAGCACCAGTTCTTCCAAGGACTTAATTTTGTTATCCTTTGCCAAACATGACATCTTCTCTAGCTTCAGCTGAGTCTAGACATTGTTCAACGAAACCTGTAGCTTAGTTGTGATCGTGGAGTTGTTCGCTAAGATGGAGAAAATCATTTCTCCAGTCTATCTGTGTAAATCCATCTGATCAGCCGGATGTATGTCTACAGCATCAGACTCGAATGTTGCCCTTTTATAATTAGAAATTGTTTTGGGCTTGGGTACCTGTGCCTGCAAGTAGGCCATGTGCATTCTCCCCTTTATGTATCAAAGGAGGATAGTAGTCTATGCTGAGATGTGGATGTTTGTTTCCAAAATTGATCATAGGTACTATTTGGAAGCATCTCATTTTTATTCTTAATCAAGATATATTTATCAAAAAGGTTCATCCCTGCAAGCTCCTGTGCGGTCATGGTCGTTAATGTTGTATCACCCTGCTTCTTTGATGAGGAGGTGGGCATCGTCGGCTAGATTCCTGAGGAAAATGGAGAATGTTCCCCTTACATGAATGTAGTAGACTAAGTCTCTTCTCCACCAGACCTGTCAGATGTATGACTGGTCTTGGGCCTTTTTCAGTGATCGAGGGAGATATATCAGTGACCAAGGGAGATACATATTTCCTGGGTCTTTTCTCTATTGGTGCCTGAGGGGTATCAGTATGTGCAATGCTAGTAGAAGGGGGTTGTTGTTCGATATCTATCAGAGTGTTCTCCTCCCACTCTATATGGTTCATGAACTTCTCAATCTCTGGTTTGGGAACATGAACGTGTGGAGAGATTTTATTCCTTAGTCTGGTTTCTGCAATGATACCACAAGGATCGTAATTCCATGAGAAAATTTGCTTGAACTTCATCTCCAGTAACAACTTGTTTGCTTCTTCTCCTGTCGCCCTGCTATTGAAAATGAAAGAACCGGTTTGACCTTTAATCCTAAGCTTTTGTTTCTTTTTAAAGGCCACAAAATGAATGTCATCAAACTTGATCATTTGTCTGATGTATTCCAGGGAAAATATCATGACGGGCAAGAACTTTGGCAGCTTGTAGGGGGGAATCTCACACCCATAGACTCTGATCTTTGTGTGGTCCTGGTATAAATATCAATCCCCTATTTTGGTAAGGTTTGATAGGTGCAGGATCCTCTGAATCTCTTCGTTTATTCTGGGCTCTTCCCGCCCGTTTAACATGCTTACCACTGGATGGTAAAATTGGTCGACGAAATGCTTAAAACTGAACTCAAACGAGTTCCTCCTTACCACCGATTTCCAGGCTGTAACCGACTGTGGACTTCCCTCTGTGTCAATCTTTTGTAGGAGAAAAGAAAACTTCTCTGACTAGAAAAATAGGGATATGTAGGCCAGTATTGAAGAATACCGGAACATTCCTTCAGTGGGAAATTTGAAAAGTTGCTCATGAATGTTATCAACCAAAAATTGGTTGAATTTGAACTGGGTGGTGGATTTCTCTTTGGTGTATAAAATGGACAAGAAACCCCAGATGGGTTCTTCCACCCATTTGTTTGAATAGTACCCGAGTAGACAACACAAGGATGAAATGACTTGGTTACCTTTTGCTGAGAAAATGGAGGAATGGTAGGGGGGATGTTTCTTGGGAAATTGGGCACTCTCAGGGAGGAAAAGCTCAAAAATATGTGCCCTCTGGGGAAAAGACAATTTATGGTACATTTCAATTAGAATCTCAATAGTAAAAGGGGAAACAGATTCGGCTCTGGGAATTTGCATCATCTAATCAATGGCCTCAGGTGTGATGGTGAAAAGGGTCTCTCCGGATGATGAGACGATAGCTCTGTGACTGGGAAGATAGTGCGCCTGGAACTTGAGGGCGAACTCGAGAAAATGGTGAATTTGGAGGAAAATATACAGTGGGAGATAGGACTCCCAGATTCCAATCTCGTCACTCTAGTCTAGGAAGGTGTCTCTGAACCATGAGTGTAAATCAGCAAAATCAAATTCGCATTTGGGCTCTGAGATTAGGTAATCTTTGTCGGCCAAAGGGATCCGATCGAGGTCGATGGGAGGTGGGAGGAAAGGATTTTCATCTATCTCTGAGTGTTTGGACTTTGGCACCATCACTTCGACTGGTACCTGCAAAAAATCTAAAAGAGGACGCTGACTGCAATGTCCAAAGATTAATGGTGGTTGAAGGCGAAAAGGTGAGGAGGACGATGATTTCAGCAGCGTCTGGATCATGAATGGTAAAAAAGTTGTGAAAAACAGGATTATATGGATGAACGGGTATTCGTTGGGGCCCGGGGGACAAGTCAGCAGGTTTAACAGATATGTTTGGCTGCATTGATTGGCCAAAGAATATCTTGGGGATGAGGTGGAGGGTAACAAATAGGTGACGATTTTGTGAGGATGACATGGAGGATAGGGAGTGGAGGACAAGTGAATGTGATGTGACATGTTACAGGTGATTGGGGGGGAAAAGGTACGCTGGCATAATAACAACGCATGACTTGTAAGCGGCGGTAGTGGAGTGTGATTTCATGAGGCGGCGATGGTATGAAAAATTGGTATGGCAGTTTAGTCAAAGGGGGGGGTAGGTGGTAACTGGTTTGGAGCAAGGGGGGTCTGATTTAACAAAAATGTGCCATGTTAGGATGGGGCCCGCCGGAGAATACCACCAACTCAGACCCCCCCCCGCTCCATTAAAGGTAGAACGGTCGGGGGGTCCGATATTACCTATCGGTTGTAGATCTGAGCGTCGTTTGCTTAGCCGTTGATCTAGGCGCACCATTTAATCACAGAGCGTGAATCACATTACATTGCAAAAACTCAGGATAGCACCATTTTGTGGGTTTTTTGCGCTACTTCTTTTCATTTTTCCACCAAGGGGTTAGAACACAACCTTCTAACATCAAAACAAATAATCTCATCCAACTTTATGCTTGTTTTATTGAAAGAGAAGACAAACAAACCTATGTCCTAATCTATTTACCTAACACATTTAACCCAGATTAGGCTATTGGGATAAAAATTACTCTACCCTGGGGCTATTTGATCAAGTTTAAACAGTTTGATCAAATTTATTCACTAGCTAATCTAACTAACTTGGCTAAGATTAAACAATTTAGCCAAGCTTTATTCACTAATCCTATCAGCATAAATTCAAAAGACTTGACCATGGTTAGACTGTATGGATCAAGACATTCTTATTGCATGGGGTTCATCATTTTTCTTTTCATACCCTCTTTTATTCTTTCTTTCTTTCTTATTTTATTTTCTTTGTCTTTTCCTTTCTTTTCTTTTTCTTTTTCTTTTCTTTCTTTTTCTTTTCTTTTGTAAATTATTTGCAGAATGAAATATTATTTACAATAAAAAATACAACAAGAGTAAAAAATTTCCAGTCACCAGTTGATCCATGAAACATAAGGTTATAAAAATCTCCACTTTCCATTTTAATATAATGCAGCAATACATTTCTTCCCTATAAAGGTTTCTTGACTTTTATTGTATAAATCCTTGACTTATACATAGAATTCATTGGAATATATATATCTTTGTTATCTCTCTTTGTTAGTTTGTGCTTCTTAAACAGGTTCACCATCCCGCAAATCCAAAGATGGAGCGACAAGGATGACACTCGCGAGGATCAAGCATCATTTAAAAGATATGTAGTTTGTCCCTCTCTGAACTAGTTTATATGACAATGAAATCTAAGGTGAAGTTTGTATTCTGTCTTTTTTTGTTCTAGCTTCTATGGAAGTTAGGGAGATTAGTTTGTTCCCGCACTTACCGATTTGTCTTATAACACTAAGCCTCTAGAGTTGGTATCCAAAATCCAAATCTGCACCAAAGTGATGGAATGTACTCATGTATGCTACTCTTAACATTGGGTTTTGTCAAGGGAATCTTATGAATGCCTCAAAATATACCTCTGCACATTTATGTAAGCTAAGCATGATTAAAATCCAGGTTTCCACTGAGATAGTTATGAAATTTAATGTATCCCTTGGGAATTTGGGAATTTGGGGATTTGGTATCATCAAAACTAGGGTCTAATCCCAAAGGTTGTGTGTCATGTCGGTGGTTAGAGCTATGGAAGGAAAATATGCTTGGAATGTTTTTTTTAGGCACCACATTCGGTAATGGACATCATTAGGGAAAAAACAGTGGCAAGGAATATGTCTTTGTAATATTATGTGAACCCCCTCAAAGTTCAAAGTTCCAAAAAAAATTGTTGTTTAGATTTCTTAAAAGACTTGGGAAGCACTAAAACCCTTCATGACCTAAAAAGAATCATCACTTAGGACTAGAATGTGTTTTAATGAGTGTTTCCTTTAATGGTAATTATTGATTTTATGTTTTAATGATTGTTTCCTTTAATGGTAATTATTGATTTTGTTTGAAAGAAATTCATTGGTTGAATCCTCTTGGTTTTTTTGCCCTTCATATTTTTTGATGAGCCATCTACTTGGGAAATAATTTATTTGATGTCTTGTCTACAAATTAGATCCATTAGGTCAATCTCGGAAGGAAATTTTTGGCAGCTAATGCTATTAAGATCGTTGTGGACCACATCTAGGGGCCCATCCCTAATTCCCTAGTGTTAAAACTTGCCCTCCCAACACCTTATACCTAGTGATTATGAGACTGGAAATGGGGTGTGGGCACTGCCTTCCTTGGATACAAGTCAACCATGGGATACAAGTGATTATGTTCCAAGACCTTACTCAAAGGTTGATTGAAAAAATTCTCGTGGTTGAAATCCAAGCAAAAAACATGGTTATTTCATCTAAACAACATTTGGAAACTTGTCCTTGATCCAAAAAAAACATGTTTCCATGGAGCTTATAGGTGGGGTTTTTCCCTTTTGATTGAAGTTTAACATACTTGTGAGTGCAAAACCCACATTGTCCATAGTGTGGGTGAGCCAAAACCTAGAAACACGTTTTCTAGTTCTATCCACTTGCTAGGGATTTCTAGCCCTAGGTAGAGTTTATGTGTTAGTAGCAAAGTTGTTTTCCTATGATATTGTCTACCCCAGGCCATTGAATTTCAAGTTGATTAAATGTTCCTTCAAACTAAATCTCTCTTTTAGACCTCAAAAAAGAGAAATAATTATTTGTTTGTTTTTGTTTTATCATCTCATAAATTCTCTTGGTATGATGCAACACTAATATGTTTGAGATTACTATTGTGGATCATTGAATAGACTAGGAAGTTACAGCTAAATATGGGGCATCTCCAAAAACTTTAGAGTATAGGAAAGAGACCCCATTTACAATGAGAAAGTGCCTCTTAAACCTCATGGTTCATTTGTCTTGGCTATCTCATAAGGGTTTCCTTCTCAACTTGGTTCTTTTGGGTCAAGCAACAACATGCCCACCATAGAGCCTAGCAGTAGGTTCAAGAGTGATGAGAGTGTGTTTTTTTGTTGGACCCCAATATGATGACAAACAATTCTTCATGTTGGACTCTCTATAGAAGAGGAGCCCAAACCCCCAAAACCACCAACTCATGGGTTGGACTATGTGGTTCTCATTGATGTTGATCCTTCAATGATTGGGTGGGGCAAGACCCTTAACAACCATGATCGGTTAGCTTATAGGATAAATATGTGTTTTAGGCATACCCTTTGTTTTTATATTGTTTATGACTAGGATGGTGTTTTGGCATAAGCCAAATCTAATTTTTAAGTTTTGGATTTGTTAACGGAGGTTGCATTGGTAGCTTACCCATTTTTGTATAAAGCATGTAAATATTTCCAAATAATAAGTTCTAAAGGGAGCTTTTTTTTTTAAATGTGTTTAGAAAATCCCTAGGAATAAATTCTATACCATAAAATTTCCTCGAGGAAGTAGTAAGGACAAGGGATATCAAGGAATACCAACACCCTAGTCAATGTCAAAATCAGAACAAGAGTTATCAGTGTTGTCAACCAAAAAAAAATGGGATAGCTTTGATCTTCATAATGTCCTATATATATATATAGTGGAAAGAGAAAACAAGACCCCACTATGTTGTCCTTGGGAGAAGGGTAGTGAAGAAGTATACAACCAACTCATCAACTCTAGGTGAAGTGGTTACAAAGAAAATTATAAGCCAACACTGATTAATTCTTTTTAAAAATGATATCTAAATAAATTTCTACAATGGTATAATTCACCTCTAGCACTGAAACAACCATATCTCCATCATTGAAATTCAAAGTCAAAAGTGTTTGGTGCATTGGAAATCTTTGGGGAAGCAAAATACAAATGTAAAGGTTGAAAATAAATAAGTGTTACCAAACTAAACTAGTTACAAATTAGACACAAATACTTTAAAGATAAACTTGACTTGTTGCATCGTTGTATTTTTGTACATAATAGATTTGGTGATGATCAAGGGTCATCACTAAAGATGTTGTTGCAAAATAGCATCTTTGGCAATGGTCCTTGACAATGACCAAAGATCACCCTTGGAAACATTCATAAACTCCCAATGTCTCTACTTAATTGACCATGACTTAAGGCTCACAACAACACAATGAGAGATCGATTAATTTCCTTGAAATACTTAGGCTGCAAATAAATATTGAAAATGTGCTCAAATGTTAAAAAAAAATGGCATGGCTAATGTGTGTGACACCCCTAAAATCATAAGAACAAGTGGCCATAAGACCAATTTTGACACTAGACGACAAAGTTATGACACTCTTACCAATTAATATTTGTTTATAGATGCAACATATTTAAGATACAAAAGGAGAAAATATGTTATCACCTAAGAGCATGTTTGGTGACAATCTCGTTGACATGAGCTTTTGACCCTCTTCAATGCACATGGATATAATAGGATAAAACTATTAAGCCTTAATATTGGCTCATTACCCCTTAATTGGGGCATATTACATTAGTAATGTTATTTTATTTATGTCGGCTTTATTCCATTAGTTGTAATTATATCTCCTAGTCTCCTATATATACCAAGAAGACATTTTCATTTGGAATCATCTTGTACTTAAACATTTATGTGGGGTAAAAGGAGGTTGCCTCCTCGAAGAGGCTTATTATCTGAAATTATCTCTTTTTCAAGGCATTGAGTACTTATTCTAAGGTTTTTCTATGCTATATTGATATTTGGTTCTTAACAAAAACCCTCGATACATGGTTCCCACCCTTAAGGAAGGATCTCCTACTTTGTGGCATTGCCTGTTAATTCATTTTATAAGTTTTGCGATCTTTTATAAGTTTTCTATTTGAGGTTTGAAAACAGTAAACTGTAACAAGTAAATCCTAATGATAGAGCAAATTAAAATAAAACTACAATTGAAACATAATATTGCATATTGTTGTTTGTGATATTCTGAGTATCGTTATCATGTTTAAAATTCATTTGTGAGTTCTAATTTAGTGATGCTGCAATCTACCTAAATTTCTTATAATGTATTTCTTATGGATGAGTCACCATGGTATATATTAACTGCAATTGATAGTTTGTTGGAATATTCTTGATAATGCTCTCCACTGCTCTAAGCCTAGATCCAATGTACCAATCCACCACTTTGTCACTAAAATCAACTTCAATGCTTTGAGGATAAATTTCATAAACCTTCTAATGGAAACCCTGGGTGTGAAACTTTCAACCTTCCATGGCAGTTGATTAAATCCTATCCTTTCTGTAGAAATCCAAAAGTCAACTTGTAGCACCATGTCTAATATGAATAACTTCGTTCTATGTTAATCTTCTGTCTAAGAAATAATTCCATTGGTATCAGGGATGTAATCACTATGCTATTTATAACTAAAAAGGGTTAGAACTGTAAGGCATGGTTGGGTTCTTGTTCTTGACTGGATTGTGCATTTTCTCTCAACCCCGTGAAGTGAGGAAGCGCTCGGAAGAAGAAAAAAGGCTGCAAAATATCAGGTCACATTCAGGGACAAAAGAGAATAAGAAAAGGCACAAGGCAAAGTCCTAAGAGACATAAGGGCTAATGGACACTCAAAATTCCAAAATTGATCTGAAACCTTAGCAATGGCGGTAATTACAAGTTATATCCACACCTCCCACAGACAAATTTATCACAAAAAATTCCTTTGATACTTCACTTCATGAAATGTGGAAAATTTTTAGACTTCCTGGCTTGTTTCCATTTGGGAATGGGTTGTCAATGACAAAATTACCACTTTCATAGCCTCTCAAATGTTTCCAACCTGTTATAGAAGGGTTACACTGCATTTTCCGATTAAATAAAAGTTTGTTTACAAACATGCTTGTTAAGTTTGAAGTGCAATCAATGATATAAAACATGCCTTGGAAAATGGTGAATCTAAAATTTGTAGGTTAAAAGCTTATATATGTCGTTGCCCAAAAAATGGTGAAGCCCTACAACTCACTGTAACAGGTCTTTACCCTGCTCAATATTACTAAAAAAAAATCCGAAACTATTTCTACAGCTCAAAAAGAGGCCCTATAGAGAATTGTAACAAGTCTTTGACCTGTTCATTATCACAGCAAGAAAAATTCTGAAAAGTATTTTTACTTCCCCTTCCATAAACAAGAAAAACTTCCACACAGATCATGAGTTTCCCATAGCTACTTCATACATTTGAAACTATAAAATAACAATAATTATAGCACAGACAGGCTCTAAACAGGTCTTCATCAACAAACCATAAAAGGAAAAGAACCCATAGTACTGTGTGTTAAATTGTTACAACAAATCAAAAGAAATTGTAAATACTAAAATTTACCTATGTAAATATTTAGTGGTATTGATTTATCGTAGTTCTCATAACTATGTAAACTGTTGCGAGATAGATATATCTATCTCTATGAAGCTTGAGAGATGTAGGGTCTAGGGAGTAAACTTAATTGTAAGTTTATCTTGAACAATAGAGATACCCATACCTTGCTCCGTTCATGGACGTTTCCTTGACACATTGTCAGGGTTTTACCAAGTAAGTGTCAGTGTGTTATTTGAGTGATTAATTTGTCTTTATTATCATATTTCTTGTATTTATTTATTATCATATTTCTTGTATTTAATTATTGTTTCAAACTCTAAATCCCAACACTGTGCAGAGTTATAGTGTGGAAAAGCTCTCAACAAGTTTTCATTATAAAACCATATAAAAAAAAATCCTATGTCTAAAATCATAGGCCTGTGCAGACACAAAATCAGGCCATGCACCGAAAGTGTGCATACATTCTGAACTCACAAAAATACTTGATTATAGGAATTGAGAATATATAATAGACAAAGAAAATGATATTAAAATCCCCTATTCATAATTTAAGGGAATGTATAAACAACTATTATGTGTATATACATTCACAAAGAGACAAAGGCTTTATTCGTCTCGAATCATAGGCCTGTGCAGACACAAAATCAGGGCCATGCACCGAAAGTGTGCATACATGCTGAACTCACAAAAATACTTGATTATAAGAATTGAGAATATATAATAGACAAAGAAAATGATATAAAAATCTCCTATCACAAAAATACTTGATTATAGGAATTGAGAATATATAATAGACAAAGAAAATGATATAAAAATCTCCTATTTTAGAGAATATATATACAACTATTATGTGTATATAGATTCACAAAGAGACAAAGGCTTTACACCACAAAGGCTTTACACCACTGATGTTTCCCTTCCCCAAACATGCACATAGTACCACCCTGAATTTTAAGCAACAGAATTTTTATTTTGAATGTCAGATTAGATGTCTGCATAAATCCTTTTCTCAACTTCCTTCAGATTTGCTCTTCAATTTCTTTTTCATTGGAATGATGAAGTTCTGTGTGTTTATAGGCATCTATAAAAATTTAGGCAGTAGGTTAAAGATTCTACACAATGATGATTTTTCCAGGGATATTTACCTGAAATTTGGGGAGAAATTATTGGATTTGTAGATTTGAGTGATTATTTCTGTATAATCCCGTGAGAGTTTTTCAGCATGTTAAATCCGTTTCTGCATTCAGAAATGGATTTTGAACAACAAAAATAGTGATTCTTGTAAATTTATATTGCCGGATTCCAGCAAAAAAAGTCGTTTCTTAAAACAGCTAGCCAACGCCAAAATTTAGTCCAAAAAAGGAATTTCATTAAATAAAAGCAGCACTATAAACTGAATAGAAGTACAATGGATTAATAATAGTTGCAGGGGTTGATCTTTGTATCATCTTACAAGTACTTCCACATTCATTTTGTGTCTAAAAGTCATTCTTAACACTTCTCAAGACTTAAGAAATTCACTTTAATGAAGTGATTATTAAAGTGAATGCCTTTTTATAATTAATGTGAATTTAATTTAATTAAATGCCTAAGTATTTGACATTAGTGAATTAAATTAAATCCTAGCCACTGATCTAAAGTGTTGGTGAGATCTAATTTGAGTCATTGATCACTTTGGAGATCTAGAGTTTTAGATTTAGGGTAAACGCAACATTATAAAAGGCAACTAAGGTGAGAAGAGGAGACACAAATAAAGTGAGATAGGAAACCTCATTGATTGGGTGGAGAATGACTTTCATCCAAGTGTGTAGGGGCATGGGTCCATGGAAGGGAGCAAGTGACATCAAAGGAATAACAACCAACAAGATAGAAGGACAGATCTTGAGGTGTAATAGGCTAGGCTATTTTGTTGTTTTGTATTATTCCTCAGGTAAGCCATTATCCCAAAACGGGTGCCCAGATTTGTGTCGTCGTATTTTTTATTCAATAAATCTACTTAATAAAGTTATTACAACAAAGGTTTTCTATAAAGTAAATTGTCGAGTTTGAAATTTAACATGCTATCAAAGCCACGATTTTAAAAGGGAAACCAAAGGTGCCGAGGTCGTAATTTGGCAGCGCATGAATTTTATTTTTACAGGTTTGCAGGAAAAAATAAGGACAGTAGCAAAAAAAAAAATTACTTTTATAAGACAACGAATTTTTTGTAAATTTTTCTGTAGGTTGAAAAGAAGATAAAAAAGGGGAAAATCCTTATAGCTGCATTCATACAGCCATGTGGCATAGGTTTTGTTGCATCCACCTGCTCAGAGCATCCACACGTGAGCAGGTTGTAGTGGTATTGGGGACGGGTACTGGAACAACACTCGCAGCTATTGAAGACAAGGCACGGGTGCCAAGTGAAGGAACAAGCCAGGAGCTGAACAACTGGGAGAAATTGCGGAACAGGAAACGACGGAGGTAGAGGTGTGCAGGGGATGATGGGAGGAAGAGATCTTTCAGAGAGGGCTCGGGCAAGAATCGTCGGGTGCTGAGGAGAAGCGACAGAGGGAGAAGCAACCGTTACAACAGAGCCACTGCAGGAACCACCACAACAGAGCCGTTGCTAGCAGGGCCGTGGACAACTTCCAGGGCGTGTGCCAGGCCGTAGCATCCATCAGCATGGTCGAGGGAAATCGCAGGGCAGCAGTCAGGCAACTGCACATATCGTCGGGTAGCCGCAGAGAGCACGGGAAATCCACAGGGGCCTCGGGCAGACTGGAGAAGGCACGGGAAATGGGTCCGGGCTATCGGTAGTGGGCAGCGGTTCTGGGCAGCGAGTAGCAGAGTCCCGGAAGTGGGAAGCAGAGTCTCCAGCAGCGATCCGGGTAGCCAAGGATTAGTTTTTGGCTTGAAGGACCAAGCACAAATTCTTCAGTTTACTGTGCTTGAAGGACAAGGCACATTTTTCAGCATTTTGTATTTCCTGGTAAAATCCTAATTTGGAGAAGGTCACA
>ML778446.1:854727-921892 GCA_009831015.1 Picea engelmannii
TGTATTTGGAGCAGTAGCTCAATAGGAGGATGCCCCCTCGAAGAGGCAAGTGAACAGGAGAGGATCCCTTCCATAATAGGATCCATTGTATGGTGTTGCCCTACCTCAAGGGTTTTCTTCTAATAAAGTGTGGTTTCTTCTATTTTGATTTGTGGATCTATTGTGTATTCAGTATTTGTGGTGATTATATTTGTAGATCTATTCAGGATCTTAACAGTATGCGTAGTCCAAGTGAAACTCCTCTCTCATGTGTATTAGTTAACTGGTGATGAAGTAATGAGAGAGGGTAGTAAAGTAATAATGCACTAGATTCCAAGTGGAGATACTATGAGTCTAACTAATGATGAAGTGGAGAGAGAGAAAGCATGTGCATAGTTAACTCAACCACATGTCTAGTTATTTCTTCCATGCATGCATGCAACCTAGTTAACTCTAATAAAGTGTGAACTCACTCCTAAATCAATGCATGCATCCCAATGGTCTACAGTTGACCCATGAAAATGCCCTGATGACTCAAACAAACCCCCAGTCTAACTCCAGTGCTTGCCACATGCTAACCCTTGTATTTTCTCACTTGAAAATCCCGAGGGTTAAGAGCCAGCATGACTTGTTTGGTTGGCATTTAGATATTTTTCCCAGAGATAACTTGGTATGAGCCAAGGTTGGTACCAATACGAGTACATGTACAAGATTGGTTTAGTAATGTTCTTTGTTTTAGAGATAGAAGTTTGCATAGGTCTTCATGGATGGAGAAAGATGTCTATTTTTAGCATATTCCCTACCTTTTAGGAGACAGTGATCGGAGGTCTGCATGGTAGTTTTGATTACATATTCAGAGTCCTTACGAGCTCACAATTCCAATTATCCTTTTCCAAATGACATGTGAGAAACTTACTATTTATAGCAATCGGAGATCTAGGGTTCAGATGACGATTCTAAGCACATATTCGGGTTCCTTATAGAAAATCAAATCTGATGAGCCCATTTTCATTTCCATGTGAGGAGTTTCTATTTTTTGTAGTGTTCATTTTTAGACATACTATATTTGACAGTGGTCTTCTAGTGTTCTCGGACTTATTTGGTGTTTTCACAATTTTCCGTCGAACAACTAAAATTTCACATGTCTATTTTTAGTCGGGCTATACATAGCAAGTATGGTCGCCATGTAGGGTGACAAATGGCATGTCCAGATTCCAACATTTGGTAGCGTCAGAGTGTGACATGTGGCACATACATGCATGAGGAATTTAGGCATTGTGGTTGAGTTATTAAGACACATGCAATAGTTGAGTGTGAGTTGACACATGTAAAAAGTTATAAGTTTACGTGTTTTGAGTTGACTGAAGATAAACTTTCCCTTTCTTACACTTAACTCTTTTTCATCTCAACTTTATCCCTATTTTTCCTCTTGTATTCATATTCCCTAACATTAATTCCCTATTTTTCCTCACGTGTCCCTATTTTCTAGTGCATTATCCCTATAAATCCCTGTTTTATAGCACATTATCTCTATTTTTCCGCTTGTATTCCTATTTCGTAGTGCATGTCCTCTCCTAAACTCCTATATCATGCACTAAAATTCTTATTTCCTAGAAAATTACTCCCATTTCCCTTATATACCCCTCCTCATCTCTCATGCGCATGCATGTATCCCACACACTCATCCATTTCTCTCCCCACTTGTGCATGTCTTATTCCTATTTCACCATACGTTTTCCCTCCTTCCACACATGTGCATCATTCCTTTAATGTGCTTCTCCTCACTCCCACTTATTTATACCATGCACATATTTTCTATTTAGTGCATGCTTCCCTAACTTATGTGCATATCAATTCCATTCATCCTATCCTTTGCATCTTATCTCCCATGCGTATACCTCTATAGTCAAGGCACATGGATCATTCATTTTTTGGGTTAATATTCAATTAACACAAAGCATATATATGATTTATGGCCATCATCATAGGTGTTACACGTGAGTGCAAGGTTATTTATTTCACCTCTTCTATTATGCAACTTGCATGAGGGGAATCTATTATTGGGATGTGCACATGCATTCTCTTATATATTGAGGGATTCTACATTGGCTCTTGATCGATTTCTTCAACAACAAAAATAGTTTCTCCTCTTCCATTTTTCCTTCTATTTTTTAGCTTCTAGTCTTTGTATAAGGATCATTACTATACCAGTTCTTGTATTTGTGTTATGTGGAGCAATCAACCCTTTAGCAAGACCAAGAATAATATTTTGGTGTGTTGGTATCAAGTTGTCAGATTTGTTGGTATTGTGATTGAGTTTTATGCATTATTAGAATTTATAGCCTATTATTGTGGTGTTTCAACCTTGTAATAGCACATCATTTTCTCTTATTTCCATACATTTAAAGTTTACACTGCAAGGTTTCCATCCAATCAAATTTATTGTTATACTTACCCCTTTGGTAGCTTAATCGTTAGCCAACGGTTATCTCATGAGCCCATTTTGTGTTTTGTTTTTCATATCTACAAAAAAAATATCGCACTCAAAACACTAGGGATACCCCCTTGAGGTTGGATCTCACTAGCCCAAATGGAGAGGAGAGTTTCCAGTGACACTTAGGGCATCATATCCTAGAATTACACTAAGGTATAGCTTGTCGATCCACAACTATTCATATTCAAAGCAAGTGCAAAATTTTGTGCTAACACCACCTCACTCCAGTTTCATGCATGCATCCAAATCCTACCACTTTTCACTCCCGAAAGCAACCACATCTCATTGGAAATGTGTAACATCCTGAGTTTTAGTCCTCACAAATTGTGATGTAATTGTATAAATGTGAATTAGGTTGGTGAGACGATACGATTGTCTTAGAATACTGAGAGGGGAGGTTGAATCAGTATGAGCAATGTTTACCACTTTCAAACACAATATATATAATCTTCAACTTTATCAACAATATCTCATTTATGAATTCATTCAACATATCATGAGCATATAACCATAAGTAGTACAATTCAACAATATCGCAGCAGATACATAGTACACCATAATTTATGTGGAAACCCAAATGGGAGAAAACCACAAAATGTTTTCTTATATATATCAAGAAAACATTCATAGGAAGCACCAACTTCCAAATTCTCTAGCACCAACTGGAAGGAGGCACCAACCCCTTGATTTACAGGCACCAACCTGAAGAAAGATACAACTCCCTGAATTCTCCAGCACCAATCGGAAGGAGGCTACAACCCCCTCATTTACAGGCACCAACCTCAAGGAAGCTCCAACTCCCTGAGTTATTCGACACCAACCGAAAGGAGGCTACAACCCTCTTTCCTTTCATTGTCCTTCTGCCCTGAAATATAAGTGTAGATGCAAATTGTCACTACCATTGATCAACCTGTCACTGTCACTGTCACTGATACATCAACCTGTCACTGTCACTTCCATATCAACCTATAATTGATGATCAACCAATCATCCAACCTGTCACTGTCTTTGTCACTAGTATACCATCATCAACCAACTATAACAAGATCCACTCACATGGATACCAAAACCATCACCATACCATGTACACCAACCTGTACCATACCATGTACATCAACTTGTACCATATCATGCATCAACCATGTACCAAAACTTGTACCAAGATCACTAAGAAGTTCCTCAAACAATGTACCATATCATCATAAAGATATGTGCCTCAACCATGTGCCAAAATAAGTATCAAACCATGAACCATAACATCACCAAGATGTGTCTCAACATGTACTAACATCACCAAGCATGTACCATAACATCACCAAGATATGCATCAAGCATATACCATATCACTCATGATATGTATCAATCATTCAATACACCATGTACCATAAGATATCATCAATGATGTGCCTCAACTAAGTACCATAAGATGTGCCTCAAGCATGTGATAAAATCACCATGACATATACCAAATTAGATACAAAGATAGCCAAGATATACTTCTAACAATGTATCATATCATCACAAAGGTGTACCATATCATGTACCATCATCATCAAGAAATGCCTCAAGAATGTACCATAAACATAACCCTCAATAACACATGTAAAGCATACCTTTGATCCTATAGCAGACTTGATACACAAAATTACAAACATGTAGCTCTTCCTCAACTTTAGCAACAAGAGAATAACATCTTCATCAAACTTTACCTCAGTCTCGCGGGACTGGTTTTGGATTAGTCACAAACCCTAACTTTCCACAAGAATAAATATGTACATGTAATGAATAAAGGTATAAAATTTTAAACATAGACACTTTGCGATATTTATTCCATCTCCTCAAAATTTTAGGGTCTAAAACTTCTCAGAACAGAAGTTATAGAGAAAATGGAAAACCTTCCTGAATTTTATCCTATTCTAGAGAGAGAACTTGCACATCATGCCACGTGCTCAATATTTGACACGTGATTCTGAAACTCTCAAAAAAGATACTACATATTGTTATCATTCCACTGAAATTGGTCTCTGGTCTCACATAATTTAGATCCTCTATGAAGAAGTTATGATTGTTTTACCCAGAACACCTGTTTGAGACTAGTTTCGGGACTAGTGACAAATCCTATCTTCCATAGAGTGTATCTCCAAAAGTACAACGACCCAAAAGATGAAATTTTTATCATAGGTACCTTGCTATGTCTTCTTAAAAACATCCAATTTTTTATATCTGAATCATTCTAGAAAAAACGTTATAGAAAAAATGGTAAGATGATCTTTAAATAACATACCTTAGAACACATCATCACAAGACTTCATCCTCCCTTGGAAGTTAGCCCTTATTCACTTCATATTTCCTCTGAAATTCGCCTCAAATCTCCTTGGTTACCTTAGATAAAAATAACTTGAATTAATATGAAAATTGAACTCATAGGTGCCTTATTTATACTAGATATGGCACCCACTTTTTAGGGCCAACTTGACCCAAATAAAATTTAATTTAATTTTTAATGATTATTCCATTGAGGTTGAATTTACCAACAACATCCTTAATATTTATTTTAATATTTATTTCAATGGATCTGACTTGTAACTTCTTGTTTGCGACAACTTTACCCTTTAATTAATGACTTGTAACTGTTTAGGGGCTTCTTAACCATTCTTTGGGGCTTCCAACTTCATGACCTCATAACTCCTCAACCGTGAGAAACTGCGTGATGTACCACCTACTGTTGGAAACGATATGATGAGGACTATCCATCTATGAGTGTGTTACCTACATTTACACTGTCCTTCATGTCATTATTTCTCAAACAACTTCAGGCTTCACAACCACACCTCTAGGGCTTCTTGTAGACTTCTTCAAAGTGTCTTACCGTGAGAGTCATGCTTAGATCTACACCATAAGGGGACCAGTTTAGAGACTTCTCCAAATACACCCATCACATATGTTGACATCAATGACAACCAAATGTCCAACAACATCAATGAGAACCAAGTATCCAACAATCTCCCTCTTTGGCATTGATGGAAACACTCATACTTCAACACTCATTCTCCACATGTGACCAATGATCCTAGTCTTTCTCTCCTCATGTTTCTCTCCCACTTTGACATCAATGGAAAAGGGTATCTTCCTTTGGGGCTTCTCCCCCTGTCTTCATGCTTATGATATTTCTATTTCTACCTCTTTGACATCAAAGAAAAAAGTGTAATTTCCCTTGTCGATATGTCTCCCCCTATCTTCATGCTACTAATATGGTCACTCTTTCTGAAAATTTATCTCCCCTTGACTTCTCTGCAAAATGTTGTGTAGATCAATGTGGGGCTTTCCTATATATACTTCATTTTCTATCTTTCGGTGTTTCTTGTCCATTGGTGCTTCTTCTTACAATTCACTGACATATATAAAAAGCATTCAAAGTTACTTGACTTCAAGTATTCATGGCTTGTCAATTTCACATCAATGACCATACTCTCCTTTGACAATATTGTTCCTACCGACGATTTATCTTCCCCTATCTTGTTGTGCCTTTCATTGTTTTCCTTCCTTTGACTAACCAATTCCACTTGTCCATTGATTCCACTAATTCCAATTGTTAATATTCTTTCATCCACTTGTTATGCATCTTCTCTGATTCATGTACTATGTAATCTCTACTAAATATCTCATGATTCTATCTTGTCCATATGCCATGAAATTTTCCAAGACTCTACTACTCAATTGCACATAGTTCTAACCCATCTGTTGCAACTGATCACAACATATTCGTTGTTGCTTTTCAAGTTGTCTATTCAATCTGCAAATCAGACTCTACATGTCTGCAACAATATATATTGAATATGTTCCTAATTGAATACATGTCTGGAATCCTATGTACAATCATAAACCTTTGCATGTGTAACTACCAGTTGATACCTGCATGGGTATGTTCCAAAAGATGATCCTTAACCAAACAAATAGTTACAAAAATTTTGCACTTATGTCATCAAATCACTCCAAATCGTCCTTTCCAAAATCTGCAAACACTTCAGATTGCTCAAAATATAGTTCTATGATTTGTAGAGTTTCTACTTAGACTCCCCCTCTTCAATATTCATATTTACTGGGGAGTCTCAAAGATGGATGGATAAGAAAAATATCCGCTCAGATGCGAAGTAATCTTCCCCTTTTTCTATGTATTCATCATTTTCCTTTTCATCATCTTCCTAAATTTTGACACTCTTTTCATTTTCTTCCTGAATTATGACATCTTCCTGTTTATCCTCTTTGCATGTAGATTCATCATGATCTTTTGCTGCTATAAATATTGTGAGTATGATCTCTACATCTCCCTAAATTCTTCAGCACCAAATAGAAGGAGGCTACAACCTCTTGTTTTAGAGACACCAACCTGAAGGAATATCCAACTCCCTGAGTTCTCCAGCACCAATCGAAAGGAGGCTACAACCCCCTTTCCTTGCCCCATCCTACAACCATGAAATACAAGTGTAGACTAAAACTATCACTACCACTGATCAACCTGTAACTGCTACTGTCACTGTCATGGTCACTGATACATCAACCTGTCACTGTCATTGTCATATCAACCTGTAACTGATGATCAACCAATCATCCAGCCTGTCACTGTCTCTGTCACTAATATACCATCATCAACCAACTATAACAAGATCCACTCACATGGATACCAAAACCATCACCATGCCATGTACAGCAACCTGTACCATACCATGTACCATACAATGTACATCAACCATGTACACCAACATGTACCATAGCATGCATCAACCATGTACCAAAACCTATACCATATCATGCATCAACCATGTAACAAAACTTGTACCATATCACATACCAAGATCATCAAGAAGTGCCTCTAAAAATGTACCATATCATCATCAAGATATGTGCCTCAACCATGTGCCAAAATAAGTATCAAACCATGAACCATAACATCACCGAGATGTGTCTCAACATGTACTAACATCACCAAGCATGTACCATAACATCACCAAGATATACATCATGCATATACCATATCACTCATGACATGTATCAATCATTCCATACACCATGTACCATAAGATATCATCAATGATGTGCCTCAACTAAGTACCATAAGATGTACCTCAAGCATGTGACAACATCACCATGACATATACCAAACCAGATACCAAGTTAGCCAAGATATACTTCTAACAATGTATCATATCATTACAAATGTGTACCATATCATGTACCATCATCATCAAGACATGCCTCAAACATGTACCATAAACATAACCCTCAGTAACACATTTAAATCATACCTATGATCCTGTAGCAGACTTGATACACTAAATTACATACCTGTATCTCTTCCTCGACTTCAACAACAAGAGAATAACATCTTCATCAAACTTTACCTCAGTCTCGCGGGACTACTTTTGGATTAGTCACAAACCCTAACTTTCAACAAGAATAACTTTGTACGTGTAATGAATAAAGGTCTGAAATTTTAACCACATATACACTGAGATCTTTCTTCCATCTCAAATTTTAGGGTTTGAAACTTCTCATAACAGAAGTTATAGTGAAAATGGAAAACCTTCCTGAATTTTAGCCTATTCTAGAGAGTGAACTTGTACAACATGTCATGCGCTCAATATTTGACATATGATTTTGAAACTCTCACAAACGATACTATAGACTGTTATCTTTCCACTGAAATTGGTCTTAAATAATTTGTATCATCTATGAAGAAGTTATGATTTTTTTACCCAGAACACTTGTTTGAGACTAGTTTCAGGACTAGTCAAAATCCCTATCTTTCACAGAGTGTATCTACAAAAGTACGATGACTCAGATGCTGACATTTTTATCAAAGTTACCTTGCTATGTCTTCTCAATATTCTCCATTTTTTTTCTATTTGAATCGTTCTAGAAAAAAATTTATAGCGAAAATGGTAAGATGACCTTTACATAACATACCTTAGAACACATCATCACAAGACTTCATCCTCCCTTGAAATTTCACCCTTATTCACTTCATATTCCCTTTGAAATTTGCCTCAGATATCCTTGGTTACCTCGGATAAAAATCACTTGAATGGATATGACAAATGAACTCCTAGGTGCCTTTTTTATACTAGATATGGCACCCACTTTTTAGGGCTAACTTGACCCAAATAAAATTCAATTTAATTTTTAATGATTATTCCATTGAGGTCGACTTTACCAACAACATCCTTAATATTTAATGCAATGGGTCCAACCTGTAAATTCTTGTTTTCAACAACTTGCCCTTTAAAAATGACTTGTAATTATTTAGGGGCTTCTTAACCATTCTTCGAGGCTTCCAACTTCATGACCTTATAACTCCTCAAACGTGAGGTACTATGTGACGTACCACCTATCGTTGGAAATGGTATGACGAGGAAGGTCCATTTATATGAGTGTGTTACCTGCATTTAGACTATCCTTCATGTCCTTATTTTTCAAACAACTCCAGGCTTCACAACCACGCCTCTAGGGATTCTTGTAGACTTCTTCAAAGCATATTCCTATGAGGGCCATGCTTAGAGCTACGCCATAAGGGGGGCACTTTGAAGACTTCTCCAAATACACCCATCACATATGTTGACATCAATGAAAACCACTTATTTTGACATCAATGACAATCAATTGTCCAACAACATCAATGACAACCAAGTATCCAAATGATTGGGGAAAAAACACCATATTGATTAATATGGTTGAGGGAAAAATTGTGTATTATGAACATTGAAATGATTAATAAAATAATAATTGATGGATGTGATATGAAAGGGATGAAAATGATGGGGGGTTAATCCAACCCACTTTCCTGAATTATTATCATTGTGTATAACCTTGTATTTGTTGTTGAGTGTTCTCAAATCCAATCATTAAATTCATGTAAGAGAGTGGGTGAGGAGTCACATCTCATAGTTATTGGGAGTATGGGGATGAAGTACAATCATCTTTGGGAAAAGTGTGAGTCAAGTAAGCAAGAGAAAGAGATGGAAATTCGTATACAGAAAGTGGATAGTTTTGCATGCAGATTTTGGGCAGCTTGAGGGAAGGGGAGTGCTGGAAAGAGAACCAACCATGATTTGCTTGAAGGTAGCCATTGTTTGGCTTTGTTTTATGTTGTAAATGTGGCGTGTGTGCCTGTAAAACCGGTTGTAAGCCTGTAGTGCAATTTCCTGGTGAGGAAATGGTACAAGAGCCTTGTGAAGGTTGTTGCAAACACTACTGATGCAACTGAGAGTTCCTAGAGTCCCCAGTTGAGATATTCCTGGCCAACTGAGTGCACTGAAAGCCTTGATAAATGAATGGTACATCCCAAGGGACTGTGAGTAGTGAACAAGGTACATTCCTTGGGTTGTGTAGGTTGTGGGGAAGAGAGAGTTGGTGGATTGGAACTGTTGTAGGAGTAGAGTATGGGTTTGGGGCTGTTGTGTGTGGAGAGTAGATAACCAGAGGACCAGATCTCCTTGTGGACTCATAGCCTCAGATCGGGGTGGCCCGCTGTTGATATTTGAAACAACAACGCCTATGGTAGGGAGGTTCATCCTTTGTATGCAACTAGTTGGTTACATATTATAAACATATAAGTGTTCTATTGTTTTATTATGATTATTTTGTTGTGTAAATGAATATTTGAATGATGTGTGTTTTTTGTGTGCTTGTTGGATTCATTCACGTCCTTATGTATGTTTCTATATGCATGGGTAAATCATCATATTGGTTTGTTGTAATTTTTATGGGCCTATTACACCTTAGTTTTATTTTATATGTATGGGGAATTTCTAAATTCATATTTAGTAGGCAAGGCCATTTTTGTAGTGATGGAACTCATCCTAGAGGCTAGGTACATTATAGATTGAATCATTGCACACGTGGAGAATAGTTATCGCACACAGTACAAAGGTCGTTGCTCATGCAGTTTATCTCTGTGGGGACGCGACCTTCATGCTCAATTGGAATGTTGTAGATGCATTTAATTATATGGTATAAAAAATAGTTATATATGTGTATAATTGTAGTTGATGAGCTACAGAAATTTAGTTAATTGAAACTTTTTGTATTTATGTGTATCTTTCGCAAGTAATGTCCTTTGGTTAAGCTGGGGGATGTTACAGAATGGTATCAAAGATTTTGGTTCAACACCAGACTTGTAGGGTCCAAAGATAAATATGAAGTTGGTACATTCATCATCTCAGCATTTGAGTTGTGCTGAATTTGGGAAAAACGGTGAAATCTAAGTGAAATTCACAAATTTCTAAGAAAATTCAAGTTGAAATTACACTCAGAATGGTTGTAATGGAGGGGTCATTTCAACTTCAAAGTGACTGAATTTGTCTTAGACAAATGATTCGGGCATTTCCATGATGGTCCCAATGGTAGCGAGTCAGAATTATGGAAAATTTAGCTAAGCGAAGAAAGGATTTGTGTGCGCTAAGTAATGGTAATGCGCATAAAATAATGGTGCACAAGTGTGCGTACTAAATAATGGTGTGTGGGTGTGTGCACTAAAATTTGGCGCTACGTGGAGCAGAGCTTGTGGCACACGTGTAGTGTTGGTGTGCAGTGCATGTGTGTTGAATATCTACGCTGCGCAGAGTAGAATTGTTGGTGTAAGCGTAGTGTTGGTGCACAGTGCGTGCACATTGAATATCTGCGTTGCGTGAAGTGGAATTATGGTGTGTGCATAATATTGGTGCATGACACAAAAAATTGTGTGCATTGAATTTTGGTGCACAACACAAAACATTGTGCGCATTGGATACGGGTGCCTAATGCAAAATTTGCACATGATGGATATTGGTGCGCGGCATAAAAGTTGCACGCACTAGATATTGGTGTTGCATGGTATGAAAAGTTGCGCGCATTGAATATTGGTGCGTGGTATAAAAATTGTGTGTACTTGATATCGTTGCGCAATATAAGAGGAAGGTATCCAAATGATCATACACATAAATGGGGAAGAGTTTGGATGATGTATTGAGGCATGGGCCAAAACTTCCAACTCACATGATAGAATACATGACATGAACATATGGTATTCAATGGTCAATGCAATGATGCATTGTGTAGATGTGGTCATGGGTATTGGCACATTAGAATCATTTGTTGGTAAAATTTGATTGCATTATAAAAAGCTTGGTGTGTTGATAATGCATGTACATTGAATGACAGTTTCGTTCCAGATAATATGATTAATGGTTGAATTCCATTTTTAATGAGCAAGGGATGGAAATGATTGAATTGCATGTAAAATACAGTTCTGAAATCATTTCATAAACTGCTGAAAATGTGCATGAGAATTAAAGCTTTGTTTGGCTGCGTGAGAATTGAGAAAATTGCAAGAAGACTGATCTTGGATATGACAGGGATGTAATCCCATAAAAAAAAACAATGCTTGTTGATGTGCAAGCCAAATATAATGAGCAGAAAACTCGTGCATGAAAAAATTATTTTTCATGTGTAAAACATATTTGCAAAATTAATATTTGCAAATTGTTATGATATGCTAACAATTTATTTGGTTGCATGAAAATTGAGAAAATTGCAAGAAGAATGATCTTGGATATGGAATGTATGTAAGCCAATAAATAAGTTTGATGCCTGTTGTTGCACGAGCCAAACATAATGAACAAACAACTCGTGCATGAAAAAATTATTTTCCTGTGTAAAACAGATTTGAGAAATTAATATTTGCAAATTGTTATGATATGCTAACAATTTGTTTGGTTGCGTGAGAATTGAGAAAATTGAAGGAAGAATGGTCTTGGATACGGCATGGATGTAATCCCATAAAGAATATTGATGCATGCCATTGCACAAGCCAAAAATAATTATCATAAAAATCATGCTTTGGAAATTATGTTTTCTTGTATAAAACAAATTTGAAAATTTATAATTGAAAATTGTATGATGATGTCTCATATTCAATTGCATGCATATGACACAGATGGAATGATTACCACAAGTTGCAGATTGTTAGTGGAAGTCTAGAAGCAAGTTGGCATTCATTTGTGCAAGAACACCTTGGAAAATGATGGATCGCCTAAGGAACTATATAAAAATGAAATGGATTCTTGAGCCTTGAGGGTGAGTATAGCATGAAGAAGCAAGTTGTCACGCTTTCAAAAGAACCAATTTTTCAGGCCTGAAGAGTGATCTCTCGTATGGTAGTTGCACTGTCGAAGAACCAGGTTGTCAGGCCTGAAGAGTGAACTCTCGTGTGAGCTGCACTAGAGCAGCAAGGTTTCTACTGGTTATTTATTGGTATTTTCCTAGCAATGAGTCCCTTGAGTTCCCAGTAGTGAGATTCCTAAATACTTATAGCAAAGAGACCTTGATAAACGAATGGTGAAACCCAATGGTTTGAGGATAGTGAAGGGGGAACATTCCTTGGGTGAACCCTGATAAACTAATGGTGCATTACTTAGGTTGGGCAGGTCGAGAGGAAGAGAGCTGGTGGAAATCGGGATAATTGTAGGAGAATGCCAGTGGGGTATATAATCATGATTTGGGGCTGGAGTGCCTATGTATCTATGTTTTCAGGTTAGAGTGCCTATGCATCTATGTTTTGGGGTGAGAGATCTCATGTATTTATGGATTTTGGGGCTGAAGTGTCTATGTATTTATGGTTTTGGGGCCGTGGTGCCTATGTATTATTGGTTTTGGGGCCAAAGTGCCTATGTATTTATAATTAGGCTAGAATTTTTGTGTGGTGTTGACTAAAGGCCATAGGGCCCAACATTGTAATTGCATGTACACCAAGTGGTGGTGTGCACTAAGGACAATGAAAAAATAAGGGGGAGGCGAATGTAACATCCCCAGTTTTAGTCCCCACAAATTGTGATGTAATTATATAAATGTGAATTAGGCTGGTGAGATTTTGGCATGCAGTAGGAAGACCCATGATTCAAAATTCATTCACCAACAAAACCCTAAGATACTAATCCTTTTGGCGTCACCTGCAAGTAGGTGAAGTCTCACCCGAGATATCTATGGGGACTGTAGGAACCAAGTTTGTGCAATAATGAAGGGATGTGAAGCAGTTCTCATAACCATTATACTTAGCATTAGTTCATTATACCTTATATCATGTGCATAGAACTGTAATATCATGTAAAAAATTCATAGCAACTGTACATTTATTATATGCGTGCAATAAATAGAACAATCACATCATAACACAAAGACACCATATTTAATGTGGTTCACCCAAGATGGCCTACATCCAAAACGACCAACTTCTTATTATATTATTCATAATCATTCATTACAAAATATGTGCACTACTCTCGTACATCATGCCCTTGTCATTATCCTATCTCTCTATATATCTTTGTTTCTCTTCTCTCTTACATATCGTGCATACATTGCATATGTCTTCTCTTACATTACATTACATATTTAGCTCTTTGACTTCACTTAGCTACCTCTTTATCCCAAAACCCTTACATATTTATACAATTAACGACGACGTAGTGGAATGCGACGGGATGAATGGAGTGACTGGGTGAGCGCACTAGAGGGAAAGTGAGAAAAGATGAAGACATGTGACTTGAGCCTTGGGCTCTTATTCTATCTACACAGTAGGTGATCTATAGACTAGAATGTGAATTGTTGCATCATTCATGAGGAGATGCTCTGATAAGAGTAAGTTATGTTGTTGGAGATGAGATGGAGCTCATTCGTAGGAAGATTTGGTCTGTTTGATTTAGTCAAAGAATGTCTAGCTGTAATTGGATCTTGATTTGATCAATATTTGTCCACAATATAACTGCCATGTATCCACATACTTTATTTAGATAGAAGTGTAACTGACGGGACATTGATCTCGTCAAGTTTTGTCCACAATGTAACTATCAAGGGTCTACATACTTTATTTAGACAGAAGAGTAATTGGCAAGACTTTGGTCTGGTCAAAATATGTCCACAATGTAATTGTTATGGGTCCACATACATGAAGGGGAACTCATGCAAAAACATTATAAATAAGGTTGTGCTCTATTCGATTGATGCACTGATAATGAGAGGAAAAAATGTCATGTAATTGTTCAAAAGAACTGAACTGGAGATTTATCAGTTGTTCTTAATTGTAGATAATTGTATTGAAAAGGTCTAGTTCTGTAAGAATTTTTTTTTAACTGAATTCAGGTTGGCGGGGTGGTGCTAGGGTGATTTGAATCTCATTAAGGATTAGTGTCTTCACTATTTGCAATAGGTTGGTGCCTGAGAGGATTGGTGTCCTCATTATCTGCGACAAGTTGGTGATTGAGAGGATTGGTTTCCTCATTATCTACGATAGGTGGGTACCTGTCAAGCAAAAAAATTATAAATTGTAAGTTGGTGCTTGCAGAAGAACATAAAAAAATATGTTTTGTAGTTTTCTCCCGCATTTGGTTTCCACGTAAAAATAATGGTGTACTATGTTTTCTGTGTTGTTTTAATTTATGCATGTATTGGTGATTAAGTTAGCACTTATAAATAACTTTAATCATTGAAAGGAAATAAATTAGTAAAAATTGATGCAATACTTATTCACCCCCCTCTCAGTATTGCTTTGAGTTTCGACAACATAAACCACCCACCGTAGATCTTGGTTGTTTGCAACCGTCGGATAATCGGACCCACATCTCTACTAGTGCTTGGTTATTAGACCAAGATCTCATGATATAGCCTTTGTTAAAAGAGGGCTTAAGCCTTTCAAGAGTGAAATTAGCTCTGCTTTATCTCCCAATAAGCACACAAGCGCTTGAAACTTATCCTTGGGCACTTAGGGCATGATTTTTTTGTTGCTTTCTCTAAGGTGCTTGACAATTTGCTAGCTCTTTCGGTCCAGAAGCTCTATAAGTTCACCTTCTACCTCTATTCTTCCCAATTTCAGTCTTACAACCTTTACCAACAAGCATATTGCAGCTAGGGTCAATTTTGGTTCTAACAGTGGAGAGAGTAGTTCTTTGGTTGCCAGTTGTCAAAAAGAGAACATGCATATAAAAAGTTTGGGCTTAGTGAGGAAGCCAACATTCTCATGATTCATTCTTTCCATTTTTATTATAGGGATATTGGGTGTGAGCTAGTGAACCATTGTAACTCTATGAAATTTTGAACCTTATTAATTTTAGGTGGATTTGGGTGTACAATACTCCTTAGGTTTCCTTGGGGAAGGTTGGAGCTCTGGAGGGGAAATTGTTTGGGATAGATTTCCTTTGGTGTGAGGCTTGGAGACTCCAATTTAATAATCGGAGTTCCTGGAGCCACAGATATCTAAGACTTCTTGGATAGCCTATGATAGAGACTTGAGAGGGAAATGGGATAGCCTGAGGGACTACAGTGTAGAGAAGCAGGTACACTTCCTTGGATTGTGCAGGCTAATGGAGAATGAGAGGTTGTAGGTTGGAATTTTTGTTGTACCTTGGCCTACCCATTGTTGTGTTGAATGTGAGACCTTAGTTGGATTAGGTAAACTTTGATCTAGTGGAGTCATGGCTCTAGTTTGAGGGTGACCTATTGTTGAGAGTGCTAGAACAACAGTGTCTATGATTGGGTGGAACATATGTAGTTTGTATCTAGTTGGTGATTTTATAAAAAGATAAGTGTTATGTTATGTATTAATATGTTGATTAATGTGTGATTATTTGTGCTTAATTATTTTATGCTTTGATTTCTTATAATTGTGCATGTTATTATAAGTTATGCATGGTTTTTCATGTTGTTGTTGAAGCTGCATATTGTTGCATATGCAAGGCATATTTAATGTGGAATTAGAACATATTATATGGTGATATGAGACTTACGAAGGTTGTAATTTTTTGTTTAATGGTATTAGAGAAATAATAAGGTTTAGGAACTTTTGAAAATTTTGTATGTGACATTGTTTGATTTATGGTGATGTATGCCTAAAAGTCAGTTTGAGGTGTGTTACATGAATGGACAATTCAATGACCTGCATGTAAAGAACAATCACTTTAAAAGTGAATGTGTTGGATACTAAAACATAAATCACAACATAGGCCTCAATTTCATAGTTTGTATTATAAATTAGCAGAGTTTGATGGACTTCATATGCAACAATATTTGAGGTAACAATTAGTGCAAATGTTTGAGGTAACTTGTTGGGAGAAGGCTCATGTGCGTGACCCATAAACAACGTGGTAAGCTCAAACATTTTGGGCTATTTTATGTTTCACCTAATCACTCTAGGATACCATTAAAAAAACCATATGTTAACGGGAAGTCCTCAATGAAAAGAAGGAAGACTTACAGTTTTTCATCTTAAATCAATCTGAGTTTAACTCTTAATCAGAATAGATGTTCCACCTTAGAAAACAATAAATTGGTAATATATATAAGAGAAACCAACATACCTATTAGCAGGAATAGAGCATGTGCTCAAGGAAGAGATTAATAGGACCAATGAAGTTTGTACAAAATAATCCCCTGAATTGCAGCGGATCAAAACAAGCTCACTTTGAGTTGAATGTTGAATATAATAACCACCACTTAGATAGAATTGGTGATAGGATGAAATCCAAATAATTTGAACCTCAAAAAGGATAGAATTTACAATGGAATGGTGATAGGATAAAAGTTTCTATAGAAATCCAAAACAATTTGAACTGACAACAAACAAGGTTGCATATCATCTTTACCAGTCGCCATTGCCTAGGTAAGATTTACTAGATATAATCCTGGGAAAAAAATATTTACTAGATATAATGCAACACAATCAAAGTAAATGAAATTGGTTTTCCATCCATTTAAGGGGAAGCATGGATTGAATTTGAATACATGTGTTTGGTTGATCCATGCAACAATATTTTCCTTGAAGAACATGGGTGGACATTAAGCTAGAAACTAGTCGGTAATGCTTAGATGACAAACTTCAATGCTCACACAAACAAATGGTGATTCATATGCTACTGTGATCTATGACTAATTATGTGTGTTTTATAATATTTTTTTCTTGAAAAGCTTATCGGATTTCTTGAAAAGACATGTTCTTGAAAATAACATGTCGATGAGAACATGTTTCACAGGAAGAAAATAGATAGCCTTCACATATGATGGTTGAAAGTGCATTTTCAGTATGTTCGAAGTGGGTATAGTGTAATCGAAAGAATTTTTATTAAAGTATTACTGCAGCCAAAGCCTATCCAAGAATCTTGGACAAAAATAACAAAAGTTACATGACCATTGTAATAGTTGACATTTTGTCAAAAACACTCATCTTGCCTTGAAATTTCCAACCCTCCCTAATTTTTTTGTGTGGATATGAGTGACATAAACCAACCCACCGGTCAGAGTGGCTTGTTACATATATTGACACCCTAGAAAGTGAAGAATACAACATGCATGTGGAAATATAAATATGTTGACTTGACTATTTATGGACAATATCTCCCATATCCACATTTTCTCCCACATTAGAACTGGCATCCAAGTAGCAACCCCACCCCATTGCCTTTGTTCCTAGTGGGGTTGCTTAAGATGCTTGCTCTTGTGAAAAAAATGGTAGTACTCAAACTGATCCGTAATCCTGATATCTTTTAATATTAAGAAATATGTGTTTGGAGCTCTGACACTCTAGCATAACCCTAGTGTTGAAATCACGTGGCAGATGGGGCTGGGAGGGATCCCGTGTCCCCTCATGATGATGAATATTTGGTCTTCTTCTCTATGGTTACAACCTCTGTCAAATATTCCAAATCTCATCCTTCAAAAATCGTTAAAAAACTGGATGAGATGCCAAAAGTTGTGCTCCCACCCTCAGCATCTCAGAAAAAATCTTTGGCTCTGATTGAGCGAGGATTGATTGGCCAATTCACAGGCATATGGCCTTATTCGAAGATGGTGTCCTTCTGGCTAGAAAACAACTAGAAGCCACTCATTAAATAATCGGTGAATCACTTCTTCTACGGTCGAGGATTCTTCGCCTTCCTCTTCGAACACAAGGAGGAAAAAGACCTAATATTTCGAAGTGGCCCATACTTTTTGGGGGTGAGAGGAATGTATCTGAACAAATGGACTCCTGAATTCAGTCCAGAAAATGACATACCCTCTATTGTCCTGGTATGGGTAAAATTACCACACCTCCATCTTCATTGTTGGAATGATGATGCCCTGAGATTCATAGGAAATTCCATTGGTCGATATATTGAAAAGGCAGAGCCAAAGGAAAACCTCTTTTCCTCTGCTACAATCTGCGTCAAGGTAGATTTAAAGAAAGGTATACCTAAATCTATGTTAATATCCTTGGATAACTAGCAACATGTGAAGCAGTTGGACCGAACAGTTTCCCTTAAATGTGAATTGTGTCACGAATACGGACACTTTGCAAGAAACTGTAAGAAGGAATAAGAGACCCCTCCAAATAATGGACGTGAAAAGCAATGGAAACCAATTTCAAGGAAAATGGGCTCAGCTAGAAACCGAAATTAGCCCTCATCAATGGATCTGTCTACTGGTGGCACAGGAACATCGACAACTGCATTGAAATTGCCCCCCAAAAATGTTGGAACTTCAAGAAAAAAAGAAACAAATCCTTCAACCAATAGATATGCCTCTCTATCTCATTTCGAAGAATATTTGGAATAAGAAATCCAGATATCAATCGAAGAAAAGACACAGTTGGATGAGAAAACTTCAATCCAAATTTTATCAAATCCAAGCAAGAACTTGAATGTTGAAAATATGGATAAAAGAGGGAATACGACAACCAGCTCCAAGATACCTATGACATATTTAACCAACCCTCTCGATCCAAGATCAGAGGACCCAGATTCATTCAAGGATGTGGAAATTTCACTAGAAGATAATTCAGAGCTAGAAAGTCTGGGAGATGAAGGGTAGGATGATTTTTCATTTGAACAATCTCTGCCAAGAAATTCAGGAAGACACGCCTTAAAGGATTTACGTGAGGAACATGCCTAGAAATAAATTTTCTTGGGTTGACAAAAAAACCCTTCCAAATATGATGGGAGGTGGCTCCGAAAATGCTTCAAGGAGAGTAGGTCCCCATTCAAACCCCCTAAAATAATGATTGTTGTATCCTGAAACTGCAGAGGGTTAGGTAGTGCCCCAAAGTCCCTAACTATTAAAGATCTAGTGAAATAAGAAAAAAACTCACTGTCATCCTTATTCAGGAGACCAAAATGACTGAAGATGAAGCTATTAAGGTAGGAAAATGATTTTGGAAATATGGAAACAAGATAGCATTGGATGCTTGAGGCACCACAAGAGGGTTGTGCACTCTATGGAGCGACCAAGAGGTAAGATTAGAACACCATATTAAAACCCATCATTGGATTTTAACAAAGTTTTTGCATAAGCAGAGTAACACAATGTGTACTATAATAAATTTATACATGCCAATAAACCCCAGTGAGGAACTAGAATGTTGGAGATATCTGGCCAATCTAAAGAATACAGGAGTATATGAGCAATACATAGTTGTTGCTGACTTTAATATCATAAGAAATACTTCTTGAAAAAAAGGGGAGGGATTTATGGGAGAGATCCCTTCCGAACCAACTTAGAGGAACTTATAGCTAATTGGGAGATTTTGGATATTCCCCCCCAACGCGGAATTTTTACTTGGACTAATATGAGGGTAGGGTCGAAGCACATTGTTTCTTGGCTAGACTTCTTCCTTGTTCATAAAAAAATTCACTCATAGAAATTCCTCCATCAAGAATTTCATTCTCCCTTCACTCATTTCTGATCATAAAACTATTTCTCTCCATCTCCATCCCCTTCCTAACTTTGGTCCTCTTCCCTTTCGATTTAATCCATTATGGTTGCATCACCAAGAAGCAATTGATTTAGTTGAATCTACCTGGAAGTCTTGGCTTCCAGGAACTCCTATCTATATTTGGGAAAAAAAGCTCTTTTTGGTCAAACAAGCTTTAAGGCAATGGGCGAAGTACTCATTCACTTCCCCAAATTTAGAAAAAATCCAGCTAAAAATCCAACTTGAAGAGTTGTAAAAGAGACTTGAAAATTATGAGATTACCAACCAAAATCAGAAAGAGGAATTCAAACTGCGATGTAACTATCCAAATGTATTGAGAAGGGAAGAAGAGTTTTGGCGACTTAAATCCCGCAGATTATGGCTTTAAGTCGGTGACAATAATACCAAATATTTCCACAACCAAGCCAAATACAGGCAACTTCGAAATAATTTCTCTAAAATCACTCTAGAAGATGGAACTCTAATAATTGATTTTGCAGAAATAAAATATGCTACTAAATCCCACTTCGAAGCCTTATATACTCAAACAGAGGATGTCAATCCCTCAAACATATATGATATGCTTGAGAACATACCATCCAAAATATCTCTTGAGGACAATATTGAACTTAACAGACCCATTTCTGAAGTTGAAATTCATTATGCTATTTGGAGTCTAGATCCTGACAAAGCCCCCCGACCAGATGGATTTTCTATCTCCTTCTTCCAATTCTTTTGGGACTTGATCAAATATGATCTCAAAAGAATTCTTTTCTACTCACATAAATCTTTGAGGCTAGGAGGAAGCACCAATTCCTCCTTCCTCTCCCTTATACCCAAAAAGTCTATCACATCCTCATTTTCTCACTTTAGGCCCATCTCCTTATGCAATTCCTCATATAAATTATTGACCAAAATCGTAGAAAACCATTTAAAAAAAGTCCTTTCTAAGATTATCTCCTCCAATAAAGGTGGATTTATACAAGGGAGACAAATTATTGATAACATTATTCTTGTTCAGGAGGCCATACATTCTATTGCCCAATCTAAAAACAAAGGCATGGTAATAAAACTAGACATGGCTAATGCTTTTGATCATGTGTGGCATAGCTTCTGCTTTCAGGTAATGGAAAAGTTTGGTTTCAACTGCTCCTTCATCCATTGGGTGGCTACTTGCATTAAAAATCCTTGGATGGATCCTTTAGTGAATGGCATGCCATTTGGTTTCTTTCAAATCGGCAGAGGACTTCGTCAAAGCTACCCGCACTCTCCTCTCCTCTTTATAATAATGGTTGAATCACTAAGAAGGAAACTTGAGAACAAAAGAGAGATAGGAAATTTATGAGGGCTGCAAATCTAAGGAGGAGTCAAGAACATAAACCACTCCCAGTTTGTTGATGACACCTTGTTTCTTGGGGGAGCTTATGTCATCATAGCTACTAGATTCAAAATAGTTTTAGATATATTTCTCGATGCCTGTGGAGGGGCAGTTAAAAACGGAAAGAGACAAGTTTTGGTTGGAATACCTCTTCAATAATCATGCATACTATTTCTCAAATCCTTGATTTTCAGTATGTAGAAAGATGGAACTACTTCGTATATTTGGGCATTCCCATCACACTCAATTCGTCCTACACCCAAATTTGGCAGAAAATCTTGGATAAATTCAGCAAGAGGCTCACCGAATGGGGATCCTAATGTTTAAATCCCGTTGGGAGGATAATCCTTATAAAATCGGTACTATCGGCCTTACCCCTCTATCAATGCTCTGTATTAATGGCTCCCAAAGGCATAACTAGAGATATTGCTAAGAAAATAAGGTTCTTTCTATGGCAGGGTGGTAAATCAAATCAGGAAAAATCTCATTTAGTGAACTGGAATCAAATAACAAGAAGAAAATTTCATGGTGGATTGGGCATTAGGGAACTTGAAAGAATGAATATATCCATGGGGGAAAAATACTCCGGAAACCAGTTATAGGAAAAATATCATGGTGGAAGCATGCCCTATGGAAAAAATACTATAAAGGCCCTCGAAACATATGCCTAGATTACCCAACAAAAACAAAATATGGTTCGTCCATATTCAATTTATTGTTGGCATCCAAATCAGTAATAAGTGACAATTGGAATTGGATTTTGGGAAATGGAAGACAAATAAACTTATGGGATGACAAAATCTTCGAGAATGATCGCCAGGTCAACCATAACTCTCTTCTTCCCATTAGAACATGGATGGAAGCACGGGGAATAAGAACTCTTTATGATCTATGACAATGGACAAATGATGGATCTTGGAGTTGTTTTAAAGACCCACAAATGTCTCTCCATCTCTCCATTATTTATGCAGAATTCACTTCCTCTCTACATGGTTGTGCACCTCATCATTGCAAATTAAGAGACGTCTGAGGTTGGAGGAATTATATTTTCTCTGTGAGAAGGAGGTATTCTCTTATGGCTGAAACATCTCATCCTCATCCTCGAAAAATCATTTGGAATGAGATCTGGCTTAGTTATGGTATCCCCAAGATAAATTATTTATGTTGGCTATTGGCTCATAGAAAAATACTCACGGCAGAGAATCTCCAAAAGAGAGAAATCAGTGAACCCTCTCGATGTGTCCCATGTCAGAATGCAAAAGAAACAATAATGCACCTCTTCAATGAATTTCACTTTCATAAGGAGACTTGGACCGATGCCTTGGGGCTTTTAAACCAAAGGATTAGATGGGCTGAGTCAACAACAGATTTCTTCAGTTGTTGGGGAAACAATTACAAAGGGAATTTCCAGGAAAAATATTTTTTTAAAAGACATTGGGAAGCCACCCCAAAATACATTTACTGGAGCATTTGGATAGCCCGCAACAAGAAAATATTCAACAACGAATCTCAAAGCCCAAGACAGGTTTCCAGGACAGCATGTGCCCTGCTATCAGAATATATGAAATTTGTATACATGGGAAACAAAAGTTGGACAAAACAGAAGAAGAATGGGTGAACTTGTTTAAACTGGGGAATAACCCAATTATTTTTAAAAATATCGGCAAAAAGAACACAAATTGGATAATAATAATGGAGGAAAATGACTTTAAGAATTGGATATCCCAGCAGGCAGAAAACATATTATTCTTTAATGGATCTTCAAGAATCAATCCAGGGGAGGTTGGAGCGGGGTGGGGGGTCATTTGTGAATCTGGAGGAAAACTTGTACTTAGCTACTCTTGGGGTCTGGGTTCTTCCTCTAATAATGAATTGAAGGCTCTGGCCCTCCTAGAAGGTGTTTGTTTATATTTTTCATAGGGCATCCAAACTTAATAGTGTTGATCATTCGAGCTCTGGTAAAAGGAACAATAGCTGGAGGGAACTTCCTTGTAGGAGTCATGTTATAAATTCTTGAAATTCTTAAAAAACTCAATAGACATTCATTTTATCATATCAAACGTGAATTAAATGTATAAGTTGATAAACTAGCAAAGAGAGGATCCAGATTAGCACAAGGAACTATAGTGGTTAATGGAAATATCGGATTTGCACCAATCTCTTAAGTATTTTATGAATCTAATATTCCGCCAGGATGGTTAGAGGTATCCTTCACTTAAAAAGCAGTCTCCTATCCACTGGAACAACCAAATAAATTGCTCAGATGATGCATCAAGAGCATGCAATGGAATCCTATCAAGACAACAAATGGACATGGTTTACTTTGTGACCTTAAGGCAAGGTTTTAAAATTGAGTAGGGATCCCCTATGTTCATGGGATGCCACTATCAGATTATTCAAGTCTCCTCGGTCATCAGGTATCACAAATTTTATAAGCAATCTGAAACTTGTCCTATAAATGCCTGTATCAATTGGAAAAGAGAAAAATCTACAGATTATCTTTACAACTATCATGATAAATTTTTTATAAAATGAGGTATGAGAAATTTGAACTCAAACAACAAAGACTAGAAGAGAATCGTTTCATTCTACTTCCATAGCTATTATGACATTCTCGGATTGGCTTCCATTCCCGAATTTTCTTCATTAAAGTCATTTCAACCATGTTTACTTTGGATTGGAAATCCAGTATGATTGCAGAAGCCCCAAAGAATGGAAGTCTACCAATCAAGGACCGACTTATGGATTATCCATCAGCTTTCTTGAAATTTATGAACACAAATTGGATAGCACCCCAAAAGAAATTAATCCAATCAAAGACTCTGGAACAGTGGAAAACTCGTCAGTCATAAGAAAAAGTTCCAAGAAAATTTTCCAAGGTGTAGACACAAAAAATACCCCCCAGAAAACAGAGGATCCCAAGTGCAGTGAAGAGAACTCTTTCCAAATAAACGCAGGTAGAGTGAGCCTTCCAAAATATGTTGACAATCAAAGAAGCAAAGACAGATTGGGTAAAACAAACATTCATCCTACGTGGAAAGATATTTTTCACTGGCTCAAAGACATCCTTGAAGGAGAGAGGGCGTTCTTGAGGAAGAACATAGTTGATATAAGCCACACGAATCAAATCATCAAGAATCTTCTTCATCAACTTGTTACAATGAAACAAGACAACCAACAAACAGTGCAAATTCATGTAAAGATTGTTCAAAGCGAGGACTGTTTAGAATAGGAAAATACCATGCTGAGAAAAAAAAAAAAGAGCAGAAGAGACTAGAGATGGAGAGGACAGCACCAATTGGAAATTTCAGAATCATTCAAGCAGAAGGAAAATTGGAAATAAATTGACAAAAGATAATAATCCACATCAAGCATAAATACAGGAAGGGCATGATCATGAACACAAGAAGTAAAAGTATTTAAAATGTATTAAGTTATTGGACCAATTTGTAAAGATTTACAGTAATAAGAAAACAAGAATGAATGGGAATTTTATAAGGAAGGATGAACAGAGAATCCCAACCATAGATTCATACATAAGCGAACCAATTTTTTCTGATTTTGCAATTCTCATTTGGTGTTTCACCTTGGCGCAACCCCTTTAACTTAAATCATTTTCATCTCTTTAAAAAAAAATGTATGTGTGTGTTTGGTGCTCCTAAGTTTGTCGATGCTTTGCAACAAAAAAATCTTTAGGGATGATAATAAATTATTCAAAAAATAGATTTTCCCTCGAGGTCCCTTTCTAATAACTGCATAGGGCGAATTTCAGGGTTCAATTCTAAATACTTCACAAAAATTGAACATTATGTCTTGATTTTAGAACTACCCATGGTGTGTCAGAAGACTATAATTCACAAGAGCAGTCAACTACCTTCTTATTTGGCTTGCTTGGCTAGTTGGTATTATTATGAATACACCATTGCACCTTCTTAGTATTTTCTCCTGACCTTTGTTTTCAATGTTTTCCGCAGTGTCATTTTGAAAATGAATCACTTTTTGGTCGGTAAATATTGTGGGTATGATAATTTTGGATGGATCCAGGGGGATAGGTGATGACTTTCGAACAAGCTATCAAAGAAGGGGTACTACAAAAACTTGAAAAATGAGGAGTTTCTATCTTAAGGATTGGACTTGTCTCTAGGGGAAGGAAAACTAGAACCTCTTCCTAAGGGTTAATTGTTGATCAAAGAACAAGCAAGTTCCTTTCAATATCCCAGGGTATTTGTATTATACAAGTAGCTTCCCACTGATTTATATTTTTCTTTTTCAAGAATATATTTTTAGATTCTACTCTAATTCCATGAAATAGTAGTATAAATTTCATGCTAAACCTGAAAATATTGAAAATATATTTACTCTAGGACTATAAATGTATAACTTTATATTTCATACATTGTATTCCTATCTTCTCTTATTAGTTTTTGAAAAAAGTTGTCATTCAAGAGAAGGAAAAGGTTGAGGGGTTGGTGTTACACATTATTTTCATCACCCTCGTGACCACTGATGATATGTGTATCACACATTAGAAGAAAGATCATTGTCCCTATTCCCTGAAGGATATTGAAGAAATAAAAATTTCCCTAAGAGATGAAATCTTCTTTTCCTTATTGCAAAACCCTATAAAGAAGGATCATCGCACCTTGCTCAGTGTTAAGGGTGCGACGATTCCAAATCGTCGCAGGCTACACCACAGTGGCCCGTGACATTGTAGCAGGTTGCTCAGTATTAAGGGTGCGACGATGTTTAAATAAAGGAAAAAGAGGAATTTCTCGAAGGTTCTAGAATGGAATCTTCGAAAGGATGAGGTGACCTCCGATCAATTTGGATCTAACCCGCTTCTTTGATTTAGTGGGATCATCCTAATCCCTTCATCCATCCCTCTTCACTATATATAAGGAGGGATCTCTCATGAGAAAAGTTAGGTTGGATTATGTGTGAAGAATTCTGCCGAAGATTGTGCTTGTGATAGATTTGTTTTAGCTTTCCAGGTCAGGTTGTGTGTACTCTTCATCAAAAGCATTGGAGAAAAGGTGTGTGTGTTGAGGCAAATGGCCATTGGAAGGGACCTTGAAACATCAAGGCATAGGTTGTATTCTCCACTTTCATCAATGTAATACAGTAATACATTTCTTTCCTATAAAAGTGTCTCCATTTTTATTGCATAACTCCTTGATCTTATGCATAGGCTTCATTAGAATATATATATCATTGCTCTCTCTTTGTTGGTTTGTGTTTCTCAATAGGTTCAACATCCCATAAACCTTGATATGGAGCAAGAACAACACTAGCAAGGATCAAACAATGTTTAAACGGTATGTCGTTTATCCCTCATTAAGCTAGTATACATTACAATGGAAACCTAAGGAAAAGTTTGTATTTTCTCATGTTTTGTTCTAATTTCTTGTTGAAGTTAGGAAGATTAGTTCGTGTCAGCACTTACCGATTTGTCCAGTAACAAAATTGGCGACCATATTGGGGAACACCCTCTTTTGGTCTTTGCTTCTTTTTACTTTTGGCTTGCCTGCTTCTGTTTATTTTTCATTCTCTAAGTCACTAGATGATCCAAGTTGACTCTCAAGTCCTGGAAATTCACGTAAAAACCATGTCGTCCTTTTATGTTTTCTTAATTTTCAGTCTTCAATGCACCCTATTGTGAGAAGCAGTGCGACATCGTTGCATTGTGTCCTTATTTCGCCTGTGACGATTCCTAAACTCTGCACTGTGTCACACTATGACCTGCGACGATTGTGAAAAAAAAATTGAGTGACAGTCTTTTTCTTTGCCCATTTTCTTTATCATTGTTTGGGGTGAATTTTTTGGCTCTGTGGGATGATTGTTCACAACCTGGTTTGCAATTTTTAGTTGATCTTGATCGTTTTTCAAGTTTTGAAAGTCTTTCTCATATGCTTCAAGATCTATCTTTCACTTGTTGTTGCAAGGGTATAATCTCTAGGTTTCATCTTTGAGTGCTTTTCAATCAAGTTATTGATGATCTTTTCTGAGTTTTTGATTGTTGTTGATTAAAAACTGAACTTTGATTTCATTAATTAAACAAATAATTTTTCTTTCTCTCACACTTTTGGTTGTATTGTGAATAAAGTTTGGGAAATTGCATTGTGAATACATTCATTTTCTTGAAAAGATTTTTCTTTTTCCTTGATTCATATCTCTGCTTTTATTTAAAATAAAAAGAATTGAAAAATATTTTTCTTTCGTAGTGTTTACAAGAAACTTTTTGCATTCTAGCTTTTGTTTAAAAGAAGAAATTGGAAAAATTTATTGCTTTGACAGTTTGATATCAATATTGTTCAAAGTTTAAAGGAATTGTTATCTTGCAACTTGTTGTGTTTTGGAAAAAAGAAAACCTTCTCTCTTATGTAATTAGAGTTCATCGAACAAAAAGAATTGCATCTCATCTCTCTTTGCATATTTTTGAGTCAAGGTCAAGCACTTCATCAGTTTCATCTTCGCTTCCTTTTTTGAGTAAAACAACAACCATTAAAATTAAGTGTAATTTTAAAATTTAACTAGTAACCTTTATTTTCTAGAACTCTTGTACACCAACATTAGCTAGGACATAGAGATTTGGAATAGGTTGTGAGGAATACTCTCCAAAGAATAAAAAAAAACATAGCATCTTTTGATTATGGAGAGTTAAATCCACTTGCTACATTTTGTCCTGGGAAGCCCTTCTAACACAAGGGTCAATCAGGAAGTCACATTAATACCAACAAAGCTACTAGCCTTGATTTGTTGGTCCTAGTGTAGTGAATGCACGTATTATTGGGGGTCACTTGAGAATAAAACCTTGTGCGGTCCTTCTTGAGGAGATTTCGGGCTTAGATACCATACCCTTGTGCGTATATCAGACTGTCGACTGCTTCCCTGGACATCATTGTCGTAATGGGTAAACTTAGTAACCTACATCTTTAGGGTCTTTACATGAGGTGATTGAGGAAGCGAAAGTCTTCACGGTACCTGGAATTGACGTTGGCTAAAATCACTCGGGCTCCTTGGAGAATATACCCACGATTATTTGTGGGAGCTTGCACCGAGGTGTAAGTCCGGTATGCAGGCCATCAACGTAATTTTTTCCACCCGCTCTATCCCATCCCCTTCTTGTCTTGATCTCGTGATGTTGGATTTCATCACCAACTAGTGATTTCGATATAAGAAGGTTTGTTTGTATGCTTGATATCTATATTTTATTAGTGAATGTTGTTTTTCTTTTCTATTTTTCCATAGATATATTTTATTTTTTATTGGGTGTGGCTAACATCGGCCCTCATCATTCAGATAGGATGTTAGGATTTCCTCTGGAAGAATACACCCCTTGCTTCCTAATTCACCAGAGGGTCCTTCTCCTGGAGGAGCTGTCAATAACGACGAATCCTTTGAGATCGGGAGTTCTACTTCGTTGATCCAACCATCACTCCCTGTGAACCCACTATTGATTTTTCCCCAAGACCCTGTTTTTCTTAGAATAAACTCTTCCAGAGACATTGTTGTTGAAGACTATCCTAGAATACCTTCCAGACCTTTCGTAGAGTCTAGTGTGGATGAACCACCATTTCCTAGTGAAGCATTTAAAACCCATGTTCAAAATTCTAGAATTTTTAATCCTAGTTCAATCCCAGTCCGTTCTTTGTGGAGAACCCCCTCAAGAAGTGATATTTTTGATAAACTAGGTATGATTCCAAACCAATCTACATCACCACACATACTTGTTACTTCTACTGCTTATACAGTGCCTCTAAATCATTTTATTGGCACAACAAGTAATATTTCTACGGTTTTGGACCAGTTGTTGGTTGGTACACATACAGATCTTCCTAGCCAGTTCACTAGCTCTACCACAGTCCCACAAGTTGCACCATTTTTTGTCAGAAGTTTGGTAACAATTGAAGATCCTATTGGAACACCACTTCCAAATACACTGAATCCGTCACTTCCACCTGGGTATAATGCTCTTAGTAGTTTTATTACTAATCCTACCCAGGTTCCATCTAGAGGACCTAGTCTTTTTGTTCCACCTGGGTATAATTCTCTTAGTGGTTTTATTCCTAACTCTACCCAGGGTATATTAGGAGAGCCTAGTCTTGTTGTACCACCTAGAGGATCTAATCTTCCTGGACCAAGTAGCTTAAATCTGTTTGGAGGCACAAATCATCCTGTTACTTATGGTTTTCAACTTCATGTTGGAGGATACTCATTTGGGGGTCAACCCCAAGTTGGGGGACACAATCCAGTTTACGTGCAATCTATACACGGATTACAAACCCAACATTGGAATTTTCCTTTTGAAGGAAATCAACAACTGCCTGGGGGGAAAGCTACTCTAACAAATTCTTTTGTACCCTCTTATCTCGAGAAGCCTTTTTCAGGCACTGTAAACCCTACCTGGGGTCAAGATTTTCAATCCAATGCCCCTTTCCACAGTGGCATGCCGAATCAACAGGCTAATGTTGGTTACTTGACTCAAAACCCTCCTCATTCGAATTTGACTGGACCATCTAACTATTTGCAAATGACTTATGGTCCTACTGGTATACCTATGGGATTACCTCCCCAAAGTTATTAGTTTCCTCAAGTTAACAAACAATTTCCATTTCTAGCTACTTTGGATTTACCGGATTTGTCTAGAATTATGAATGATCCTATCTTACATTCTCCTTTTTGGTCGGTTATACCTGCCAAATTACCGTCGGATGTTCCAAAGTTTAACGGTTGGTCGGGAGAATATCCAAACAATCATGTCATGGATTTTCATCTTTGGTGTTCATCCAACTCCTTGATGGATGACTCCATACGACTACATATTTTCCAATGCACTCTTACGGATTCAGCTACCAAATGGTACATCGAATTGCCGAGAGGTTTCTTCAATGATTTCAATACCTTAGCCATGGATTTCTTGACACATTACCAATTGTCGATACGGTATGAGACAGGAACGAAAATTTTAAGTTCATTTAAATAATCCTCTTCTACCCACATCTCATATCATATTCATGAGTGGAGGAGGAGACGATAATTGATAAAAGTTCCTCTTCCTGATCAATTATTGTTTGAGTGGTTCACAAAGTCACTCATCGATCCTAATGCTCATGATGTTTCCATGGGGGGTGTCATCATTGAAGAACAAGTGATCAATCGTGCCCAATATTTAGATCTCGTTAATTCTTAAACATGCACATTGTATGACTTAATCCTTGATGCTCCTCGCCCGTCTACAAATCCAATCCCAATGCTTCTGGTAGCATCTCATGTTGTTGATGGTGTGATTGGCACTTTTCATACAGAGACTCAAACAAAACAAGTTAGTCATTCCAATCCCAAACCTACTTCTACCAGTGTAAAAAATTATACTCCTCCTGTTGCCTCTCCCGGTAAAACCTCTGAGGTAAATATGGTTTACGACTATCGAAAAATCTCAAAATAAGAAGAAAGGGAAGGGAAAGAATAGATAGGATAAAAGTAATGATCAACAACCAGATAAACCAAAAACTCAACCTGATGATGATAAAGACAAGAGAAAATCTCGTTATCCTTACCTTATTTGTGGCGAGGACCATTACACGAAAGATTGTCCGCAACATGCAGAGGTCACTCGATTCCTCCAAGGCACCGAGACTCCCCCTACGCCTGTCGTTTTTTCACAAACTTTTCCTTCTCAACAACAGGCCCAACTAGTTATTCATGAACAACCTTCTCCCTCTACCAGTTCTTATGTTATTATGTGTACTACTTCCATGAAATATGACGTTGTAGTCACTACTCGAACCAAAGATTATTCTCCTTCTAAAGAGAAAGTTGGCGATCAACCTCCTACATCGGTTTCACCTCCCAATGGTCCTCTTCATCTCAAATGACCTAATCTTGATACGATAATCCGTCCTCCTCCCAAAGGCGTCGTTCGTAAGTCGTCATTTAATCCACATGCACATGCAACTCAAAACTACAGTATTATAGAAGATATTGCACAGGAACCATCTGCGATGTCGACTCTCGAAGTCCTTAAAAGTTTTCCTACTCAACAGAAGGAATTGTTAAAGGATATTGGTGGAATCGATCCTACTTATACGAATTTGATAATATTTGAGTTGGAAGATCACATCCCAAGACTCCCTCATCAATTAGCTTTTCAAATACAAGTAATTGTGGAAATCAAGAATATTTGTCGAATAGTTTTTTATGAAGGGGATTCGACTTGCGTAATGTTCGTCACCTGTTGGAAATCCATTGGCTCTCCTGCCCTTACCGAGTCACATAACACGTTAGAATATTTTAATGGTACAGGGTATAAACCTTATGGTGTACTTCCTGCATTATCTATTGCGTTAGAAGGAAAATCAGTTACTGTTGAGGTTGAAGTGTTCTATGCACCTCTCGATTACAACCTCTTACTTGGTCGTAGTTGTATAGATGTTATTAGAGAAGTTGTCTCTTCTCTTTTCCATGTGATATGTTTCCCTCACCAAGGTAAAGTTGTTACAGTAGATCAAGCTGTATTTTTTAGTTCTGATTCGCACACTAGTAATGTTCCTTTCATAGAAAAAAAACCTCATGTTACGAGAATGTTGGTGTGGGTCTTTTGAAAGATTCATTGTTAATGAGAACTTTCCCCATTCCACCACTCGATGTTCCTCCTCCTCTTGTCGCTTCTATTAACATGATTTCGAATAGTGTTGGTGAAATACCTGAGTCATATGATCCTTGGATAGTACCTAGCTTGGAAGATTGTCATCATTATGGTGACCAAATGCCACTAAGTCCGATCAAATTGGATTATCACGCTATTCAATCGACATCTCCTTCCTCTCGCTCTCCCTTTGATATGTCTCCTGATCCATTTCACACAATTTTTCAAATTGATGAAACAATCATGGAAGTTATGACTGTGGAAGACGCACCATGGGATGATGTATATCATCGTTCTATCCTCTTCCTCGAACCTAAGACTATCGAGAGTTACCGATGGGTTTCAAATCCATCAACAATTATTAATATCCCTCCCATTTCTGAACCAACACACGATTTTTTTTATGAAGGAAACTTGGGAAATATTTCACCAACTATCCCTCTTGATATTTCGATCAAGCCTGGAATTGTGGAAAATATTCACATAGGTGCCTCATGTTCTCCCAATGAGATTCAAACTTATAAGGCCCTTTTCCAAGAATTTCATGATGTATTTTCTTGGAGTTACGAATAAATGCCTGGAATTGACCCAGATATCGTTGTACATGAAATCGATACATATCCTTACGCTAAGCTCGTTCGACAATGACTTCGCCCAGTTCACCCACAAAAAGTCACCACGATCAAGCTTGAAGTTGAAAAACTTCTTAAAGATGGTTTTATCTACCCTGTGGCATTGATTGATTGGGTTTCCAATCTTTTTTCGATCACGAAGAAACAAGGAATGATCCATGTGTGTGTTGATTATAGGGATATTAATAAGGCTTGACATAAAGATAATTATCCAACCCCTTTCATCGACCAGATCGTCGATGACTGCGCTGGAAGCAAAATCTTCTCTCCGATGGATGGATTTTCCGACTATAATCAGATAAATATTTTACCCGTAGATCAACACAAAACCACCTTTATTTTTCCTTGGGGTACCTTCGCATACTGTTAACTCCCTTTCAATCTCAAGAATGTTGGTGTGACTTTTCAAAGAGATATGTCTTATGCCTTTCACGATATCAAGCATATTGTGCAACCATATCTTGATGATTTATCGACGCATTCCATGCGTCATCAAGATCACCCGACACACTTACGAGCTTTTTTTTCCAATGTCGTTATTACCGTATATGATTGAATTTGCATAAATGTGTTTTTTGTGTGGAATTTGGGCGACTTCTAGGCTTTATTGTTTCCACACATGGGATTAGAGTTGAAACTTTTAAGGTTGAAGCCATCATCAATTTTCCTCCACCTTCTACCTTGCACCAACTCCAGAGTTTGCAAGGGAAGGAGAACTTTCTAGGACGATTCATTCCTAATTATGTCAAACTAACAAAAGGTTTCACTCGACTTCTTAAGAAGGGTCATGATTTTTTGTGGGATGACACCGCTAACAAAGCATTTGACGCTTTGAAACTTGCATTAACCCGCACACTACTATTGTATCCCTTGGATTACAGTCGAGATTACTTCTTGTATCTGGCTACTTTAGATCACACCATCGCCATGGTTCTAGTCCAAGAGGATGATTCACAAGATGAACATGTCATTTACTATTTAATTTAGAGTCTTATGACCACCAAAATCAAATACATGCATGTGAAGAAATTGGCCTTGGAAACTATTCAAGTTGTCCAGCGCTTTCGTCACTATATTTTATCGCACAAGACCACAATTATTTTTTATTGCAACCATATGAAACATATTCTTACACAACAATTGCTAGGGGGGAAATACTCCAAGTGGATTGTGATTCTCCAGGAGTTTGATTTGGATTTTGAGAAACCCAAGTCAAAGAAATATTTGGTCTTTGCTGAGTTAATATGCGACATTCCCTCCATTGATACAAAAAATGTGGCAGGAGATTCTGTTCTTGATGAATCTCTCTTTCTGATCAGTTCAAATAATATATGGTATGGAGACATCATCATTTATCTCCAAACCCAAAATTTAATCCCAATGTATCTCGTGTAGATCATCATCATATTCGGTATCAAGCCCATCAATATATTATTCTTGGTGATACCCTTTACCGTCGTGGTATTGACTCATTGTTTCGACGATGTATGACATATGATGAAGCTGAGAAAGAACTAAATGACTATCATTCTAGAGCATGTGGTGGTCATATGTCTAGGTATGCCATTTCCCAAAAGATCCTACGAGTTGGTTACTTATGGCCTTCACTTTTCAAGGATTGCATTCTCGCAATTCATAAATGCCATGCTTGTCAGACATATAATAATAAGATTCAATCTCATCCTGCTCCTCTCTATCCTGTGGTTTCTGTTGGTCCATTTTCTAAATGGGGAATTGAATTCATGACATGTAACCCTGACTCGGATGGGGGGCATGGATACATCATTGTAGCTGTGGATTATTTCACTAAGTGGGTCGAGGCGATGCCTACATTCAATAACACCGGGAAAACCACAACACTTTTCATATTCAATCATATCATCACTAGGTTTGGTGTCCCTCAAGCCGTCATCACCAACCATGGCACCCATTTTCGCAATTTTATGATGTCTGAGCTAACCGATAAGTTGGGTTTACTACATGAAAACTCAACCCCTTATTATCCACGGGCCAATGGCCAAGTTGAAGCAATCAACAAAGTTTTAACCACTATGCTTCAATGGATTGTAGGGATTCATAAGTCAAGTTGGCATACAATGATTTTTTCGGCATTATGGGCCTATAGGACGTCAGTTAAATTTGCTATGGATTTCACATCGTTCCAATTAGTGTATGGTATCAAAGTCATCTTGTCGATTGAATGTGAAATTATATCTTTGAAGCTAGCCGTCAAAATTTTTCCCAACACCACAGTCGAAGAAGAACGCTTGTTGTATTTGATGCAATTAGACGAGACTCGTCGTGATGCTGCATTAGTAATAGAAACCCATAATAAACATGTTAAGGCTCAATACGACAAACATGTTAAACCTCATGTTTTTTCTTAAGGCAATTTGGTTCTCCTTTATAACCAAGATCGTGACTTGTTGGGGGAAGGTAAATTCGATCCCATGTGGTGTGGTCCTTATATCGTTAAACGAGTATTAGAGAAAGGGGCTTATGAGCTGGTTGATTATGATGGAATTCCTTTGGGTGATCCCAAAAATGGGCTTTACCTAACGAAGTATTATTCTTAAAATGTTTTTCATGAGTGCTTTGTAATGTATCATATTCTAGTGTTCTTTTTGTCGTTTATTTTTTCGCCCTCAAACTGCTTACCTTGCCTTGTGCTTGGTTTCCAGATGTTAGTGTTCTCACTACCTTATATTGGCTTTGTTGATGGTGCTAGTCGCAGTACTCAAAATATTGCGTCTGATGCATGGGAAATTTATAAACCTACGGACGATTTGATAAGTCTACGTGGTATTTTCCCGAGTAGTGCAAATAATAACATTGTGAAATATAGTGTGTTCATTGAGTTATTGACTGACGCCATTTCACTTGGCATCCGTCAATTGATTGTACAAATCGATTCTCAACTTGTGGTGTTGCAATTAAGCAACATCTATTCCATCAGAAGTCCTACACAATTACAGGTATACTTGAGAATTTGCCTCTTGGAAAGGAATTTTGATTACATTGAATATCAACACATTCCTAGATATCTAAATACATTAACAGATGCTTTAGCCAATTATTTTTTAGATCGACATTTGTGCAATTTATAAATCCAAATACAAACACATAAAGACAAGTAAGCCGGTAGAATTTTTTGTATTATAATGAAAAAAGTTACAAAAAAGTGTGTCTTGAGACCAAAATATCGAAGCACATGGCTTCATATACATATATATCATAGATTTTTCTCATGATAGCAAAATACTACCCGTGCTACACAATGGAGCAATCAACCAATAAATGTTGAAATGCCAACATTATGGTGTTGGTAATGTCGAGGCATCTCATCTACGATAATGTCAGGGATGTCCGTTGTCAATCCCTCGAGGTTATGCTCGATCTCCTCGAGATCCTCATCTGCTACTCGGTCTCGACCTGCCACTGCACCTGCCTCCCCATGTCTCTGGATTGGAGATGAACCCGGAGGTACGAAAGGTGCCACATCTTCATTTTGAGAGATTTTGATTAGTCTCAGATACATAATATAAAAATTTCATAATTAAAATGCTAAAAAACAATATATAGCAAAAAAAAAAAAAATTACTTATATCCCCCCAATGTGCACCCTCGGGTAGTGCTAAATCTGGATCACCACGGAAATCAGCCCCAACATAAGCGTAATCCTCGATCATGATGAGTTGATCTCTCATCCACTGGAAGAAGGTAGGCCCATATGTAACAGTTGGGACGCCACCATGGTGTGCCATCAAGTCGAACCACTTCCTCATGCGAGGATCCCGTGGAAAAAGCACATCCCAATCCACATTTTGAAGATGCAAAAGTGGGACCCTTTCAAGGAAAAAGGACACCAAAATTGATCCATACCCAAATTGTTTTAACTGACCAGTCCTGCACTTGGTCAACTATTTTTTCATATTCTTGAGGAGGCCCTCACACCAGTTGAATACTCGAGGTTCCATGCACTGAATGGCATACTGAAATTGATTTTGCAAGGCCAAGTGTGGAGCTACACTCCCTGCCAAACGGGTAATGGTGAAGAGTATTGTCCTCAAAGATAAGTTGAGGATGTTCTTTATGGGAGTCTTCCCACTAGATTTCTTCGTACCAGCCGAGCAGTATTACGTGACATAGTGTTCCATTGGCTCACCTCCTCCCCTGCATCTTGATAATGAAACTCGAGACCCACGACGAGACAAACTGGTCAAGAAATAGATGTCTTCAATCTCCAAAGTGAGCGTATGCACTCCAACATGGAAAACTTGTTCATTCACGTCCCACATTCAGACTAAGTTCTCTAATAGAACTAATTGGGCCCTCATGCCCTGCACTTTGAATAATTTAAGCAAGTCTCACTCCTGGAGTGCCATAAATGTGTTGGGGTCATTACTCGCAATAAAATCTTCCTCTTCATTTTCTCTTTCCCGCCATTCTAGCATTGTGAACCATGGAAAGTCTTCCAAAGAACATTTAAACATGAGTTAGTTCTTTGAAAATCTAAATTTGTTGGCTTCCCTAGTTCATTTGTTCATTTTTCTTTTTTGAGTTGCGATCGTCGTAGACTGAAGGTTTATTACAGTGCGGCATAGCCGCACTTCATCCCTTTAACCCCTGCATCGATCCCAGATCATCATAGTTCCCGATATAGAGATCCTGTGACGATTGGAGGGCACAATTCCCCTTTGAGAATTTTCCCTTACAACCCATAAATCACCATCAAAATTGAATAAATTTACTATAAAAAGAGAGAGGAAAGGGAGAGCACCAACCTCACGGAGACATCTTGAAGAATCATCCATGGATCGTGCCGCAATCATTGCTTGAAAATCAGGTAAACACGAGGGTTTTAACACTATTTTTGGTGAATTACAAATGGAATGGTAAAAATGATTTAGCTTTGATCTATTTAAACTTATTTTACCATTTTTTGTCCTAAATTAAGTTATTTTTCACCTATTTTAACCCTAATGAATGTTTCAAAGTGTCAATCTTACAGGATACAGGTTGGGAAACTGGATATTTTGGCATGGATCAAACCTTTTATTTTTTTTTACATTTTTTTCGCAAATCATTTGATGTAAATATGCTTTTAAGTTTTTTCAGTAAAAAACGTAGAGCATAGTCTTTATTCTTTCTCATGCTCATAAATCTATGAGAATGTAACCGAGTAAACTTTTATCACTTTTTCGGACTCGTGAAGGTTATATAAAAAAGGAACCCCCCCTGGAGTCCTCTTTAATCTCTTTTCAAACTCCCTAAACATGAAAATATTGCCGAGAGATCTTGTTCTTTTCACGCTCGTTAAAGTATTTGAAGAAAATGTATTTTGAGTAGTAGATTATCTCTTTTTCAGTCTCATTAGAGTACTTTACAAAAAATGACATTTTGGAGTTTTCTTTAAGTGTTTTTCAGACTCTCTAAATATGAAAAATCCATGATTTTTCTTTCCTTGGACTCGTAAAACAAACATCGAAAGGCCCATATGGGACTGAACCACTCCTTCCTAGGGTTCGTTAAAAATACTTTGAGGGAATCATCCAAAGGATGAGCTTACAGATCAAGCATATGCTATCCTCATCGAGCTTGTTTAAAAATAAAGAGGTACTCGCCATAAATGGTGGGGGGGAATTGGGAAAGAAATATATATATATATATATATATGTATCTTTGTTAGTGGAAGTATGTCAGTCTTGAACATGACACCCCTTTCATTGATTGTGTTTGGGCTAGGAAATCCATTTGTCTCTCATTTGGTCATCCGCAAGTCTATATATTGGTCTTCTTTGATTCAATGTTTCCAAGAAAATTGTTGTGTCATTTATATTTTCAAGAGAAGTTCAACCGAAATGAGTCTTCTACTGAGTCGACCATCTGCGGTCTTTAAACTCTTACCATGTTGGTCTTCCTTGAGTCAGTCCTGATAACTTTATGCTCTGATCTACTTCAAATCTGTTACATATTTCGTGTCATTGATGGGGGATACATTAAAGGCCCTCCTGTGACGAGTCTTTTCCTATTAACTTCAACTCATTATCCATGAATTAGACTTAGAAATTATTTAGTACCTTGGAGCTTACATGCCTCAATGGCAGGTTTCCTCGTTTTCGAAAGTGGGTTTACATCATTGACCCATGATTGGAAAATTCCATCGAGTGTTCGACTTCAGATCATTAATTCACATTCATTGGATTGTACTAGAGTACCTTGGGGGTCATTGACATTAATGATGATTTCCCTCACATTTGTTAATGGTATTCGTTAATGACCAGTAATTAAGTGGTTTCTACCATGTTCGACTTCAACATCTGTAATCACATGGATAGATTCATACTTCGAGACGATGGAAATGAAGACCCTGGATACTATCACATGGATCCAGGTTGCAATGGAGTATTCATGAGTTTGTACTGACACATAGATCCACCATGTATTTCTCGTGGCTATGTTGAATCATAAGGACGTGGATCCGTAGTGTATTATTGGTGGCCACGATTCATTTGACACTTATGCTTAGGGTCACTTGTATTATGAGTATGGGAATGCATGCCTCAGTAATGGTATGTTATTATGTTGATTCTTCTTTGTTGATAGGTTTATGATTGACGTGCTCCTTGTTCTCGACACACACACTCTACAAAGTATTTCAGTTGTCATTCGCTTACAAATTCATAATTTGAGGGGAATTCTATTACACATTATTTTCATCACCCTCGTGACCATTGATGATATGTGTATCACCTATTAGAAGAAAGATCATTTTCCATATTCCCTGAAGGATATTGAAGAAATAAAACTTTCCCTAAGAGATGAAATCATCTTTTCCTTATTGCAAAACCATGTAAAGAAGGATCGTTGCACCTTGTTCATTGTTAAGGGTGCAGTTATTCCAAATCGTCGCAGGTTTCACCATAGTGTCCTGCGACATCGTCGCAGGTTGCTCAGTGTTAAGGGTGCGACGATGTTTAAACAAAGTAAAAAGAGGAATTTCTCGAAGGTTCTAGAATGGAATCTTTGAAAGGATGAGGTGACATCCGATTGGTTTGGATCTCACCCGCTTCTCTGATTTAGTGGGATCATCCCAATCCCTTCATCCATCCCTCTTCACTCTATATAAGGAGGGATATCTCATGAGAAGAGTTAGGTTGGCTTATGTGTGAAGAATTTTGTTGAATATTGTGCTTGTGATAGTTTTATTTTAGCTTTCCAAGTCAGGTTGTGTGTACTCTTCATCAAAAGCATTGGAGAAAAGGTGTGTGTGTGTTGAGGCAAAGGGCCATTGGAAGGGACCTTACAACATTAAGGCACAGGTTGTATTATCCATTTTCATCAATATAATACAGTAATACATTTCTTTCCTATAAAAGTGTCTCCATTTTTATTGCATAACTCCTTGATCTTATGCATAGGTTTCATTAGAATATATATATCATTGCTCTCTCTTTGTTGGTTTGTGTTTCTCAACAGGTTCAACATCCCATAAACCTTGAGATGGAGAAAGGAAAACACTAGCAAGGATCAAACAACGTTTAAACGGTATGTCGTTTATCCCTCATTAAGCTAGTATACATTACAATGGAAACTTAAGGAAACAATTGTATTTTGTCATGTTTTGTTCTAATTTCTTGTTGAAGTTAGGGAGATTAGTTTGTGTCAGCACTTACCGATTTCTCCAGTAAAAGTTGGTTTGGTGGAACCTCTAATTCCATTGCACACATTCTTCAAAGTGTGTTGGAATTGCTAGTGGCTCAATATCTCTAGGGAGAGAAGCTTGTATTGCTAAGACGTTACTATTTCGCCTCCTCTCCTGTGATCAAGAGGTCGGGATCCATCAAAGTCATGCTACATATTCCCGTTGGTGTTGTTGGTAAGGAGCTAGTGGAAATAAGTGATGCTTCCTTGTTTCGTCTTTGTAAGGTGTCAACTAGGTCCTAGTTTTACCCAACACGCCAATGACATGCCCTCTGGCATAGGCCCAAAATATAATATCATTCAAGACTACATGGACCATGTATATATAGGCATTATTTCCATGTAAAATAAAGTTTGGGAAATGCCTATGTGGGGTTTCATTACAGTAAGGATGACATACTTAGTGACACTAAAAGTGGAGACTGATTTACAACTAAGCCAAGGGTGGGGTAAATATTGATTTATAGTCAATTTAGTGGTTTTCCACCCCTTCTTATGGATACTTCATGCAACCTCTGCTGCCAATGTTCTAGAGCTCTTTTGAATCTGAGGCATAAGAACTGATACTTCACCAACTAAGTACACCCTCAGTAGTAGGATTAATATAGTCATTCATTTGCATGGTCACATTGTAAAGATTAGTGACTTCTTTTCCCCTTGTTGGTTCTACATGTCACCTTCCTTTTGTGGGATCCAATGGCACAATAACTCTTAAGTCTGCTATTTCAAAAATCATTTCTCTTTTTCAGATGAATAATGGTCTAGTTATTAAAATCCAAATCGAGTCCGAGTAACATTGGATAAGGTTTACTACCATTCACTATCTCGATTACTTCAAAATATGTTGTGTTGGGCATTCCATCGATGTTATCATTCACCCATGTCATTCTTCTAATGGGAAAAATCTTGTGCTAATTTTCTAGCCTCAATTGAATTGGTGACTAGATCAACTTTGGTTTGTCCATCATTTCCCATGTCTACTTTGGAATGGTGTTCACATCAAATCTCATATCCAAGATGATATTATCCATATCATAGTCTACTACATGTGCATTAAGTCGTAATTCCATATTCATCCTTTTCTTGTGTTGTACCTGGTTAACTATTCGTTGTGCACTAGATGCTTCTTTATCTTGTGCGCACCAGTCGATCATCCCATGTAGTGTGTTCAATGCAATTTCATGCTTCAGTAGTTCTAAAAACCTCTTTAAGAAACTTTTCAGAGTACTTACCTTCTCAAATGTCCTTTATTTCATTGAGTGGTCATAGGTTGGAGGCATGTCAAACATTGGTGGTCTGTTATACACAGGTTGTGAAGTCGATGCTACCCATTATGTTTCTAAATACTCCTTCCTTGCTTGCTTATATGTGTCTCTATATTTCCGAGGATCAAACGTCGGAAGAGGTTTTGTTGCTTTCATGACCCACTGGTCAGACCAAATTCCTTGTTTCGTCGCATCAGCTCCTATTCTTTCTCCTCTGTGCATAACTGCTGCTACCCTTGGTTGTTCGTTGCACGCTTCGACTCCTATCATTTGAACATTCTAGTTCCTATTTTTCTACCATTTTGCAATCAACTGCAAACAATCTTCCATTGCATGAGCCATCTGTCTACAGTATGTGCATGTCGTACAAGGATTCAAACAATCTCACACCAAATTCTTAGGCTGGTTACAGTTATAACATAAAATAGGTCCTCTTCCTCTGTTGAATCCTCCTCTTCCCCGACCTATGAATTCTCCTCGTCTTCCTTGATTGTATCCTCTCGGAGTATTATTTGCGGTACTCATCCTTCTGGTCCATCTTCCCCTTGAAATATGTATGCATATGTGGTGCGTTCTCTCATGAGATCAAGTGCATAAGAGTCCTTCTTGTCATGTCCAACTGACTTACAAAAATTACAAAATAAACTTTTGGCAGTTCTCTGATACTTCTGCATCAAAGGAAAAGTGATTGGATGATGACCCATTTTTTTGCATATCTCATACCATACCCCTCCTCCTGGGGCCAAGGGATTCGAGGATCTTGTAGCCAAATACTCTTTAAAGGAAGGACACTCATTCCTATGATGACCTTCCTTTCTACATGTAACTCACCAGACTTTTGTGCACTTTTCCTTCCCTTTAGCAAGCTCCTACAATTGAATTGTCAATGTTGCTAACTGCGACTAAACCTGGGCCATCCCTGCACCATTTTCTCCTACAGGGGATGCTTCCAATTTCATGGTGATCTCTAGCGCTTATGACTGCAATGCAATCTTCCGATGCATCAATGGCCATTGTATATGTGGTAATAATATTGCAATGAACCATTCCCTATGTTGCTCATCTGGAATCTAGAAGGTCAATTGATCCATCAATATCTTGAATCTCTAGTCAAAATCTCATATCGATTCATTCTACAACTGCTTGATTTGTTTTAGTTCTATAATACATTGCGACTCAGACTTCGGTTTTTGGAATTCTTTAACAAGGATTTCTTGATATTCGCCAACATTCTAGCTTGTCCCGCAGATGTAGTGGACTGATACTTCATATACCAGAGTAATGTGTGGTCTCTGAATGTTGTCACTAACTGTACGATTTTCACATCGTCCTCCTGGACATTCTTCATGGTCCATATTGATTCACAAAAAAATAAGTGTTGTTCCAGATATTACGTCCTTGCTCCATGAAATTTAGGCATTCTCAAAGTGGGGTCTAACCTCGCCATGGTGTAATACAAAATATTCTTCCTCGATGTCGCTAACTGATTATGGGTTTTCTCATTACTTCCACTACTTTGACTACCTTTACTACTATCCTTTATTCCTTCACTAACTACAAGTGTTCACGACAAAGTTTCAGAGCTCGGAGACACACACATGGTCATGGGTTCGATGCAAATTCTGGGCTAAGTAGGACTACTAAGATGTAATAGATCTCCTTCTATTGGACTGAGTTGACGATCATTTTCCTTTTCCTCTGTGCGTGATATTCCTTCTATATAGAGCACTACACCAATATATATTTCCTCAACCTCACTATGTTTCTCTTTTCTATCAACCACATTCCTCTTCCTACTGTACCGAAATATTTTTCCACTACTCAATACTCCAATCTCTTCTTCTGTCACACCTTCTTCTCTCAACATTCTAAGTCTATTCATTCCTCATTTATTCTTGAATCCATCTTCTCCATATTCTCATACCATCCCCTAATCATCCCCCAATCCCCCCTTGCATGCAAAGGCGCATAGCTACTAGGGTGATCAGATTCCAACTTCATAACCCCCTTATCACATAGCATCATCTTGATCCAGGTAGACAAAGATTTCAAATATCTTCTGTGCATACCTTTAAAGAACTCTATGTTAGAGGCACTATATGAATGGGTACAATATATACCAAACTCAGTAATATAACCCCCCATTAATACACTATCCAACCAGAAATCAATTGCATGAGCGATATTCGATTACTAATGGTATTAACTTGCTGGCTCAACTCAGAGTTCCAATTCCAGGAAACAACACTGCGGAATGTTCCATTATTTTCAGCTAACCTCTATAACCACTCAGCCAAAACTATCAGGAAATCAGCAAAGAAAATCTTATGCAAGTCTGTAAATACATACCTCTATAGCCACTTCTTCGAGTTGATCCACGGGTTCTTATTCTGATCTCTGGAAAAATTGGGTTCCTTTGCCTCTAACTACTATTCGATCTCTTCCTTAATAGGCCTCCACATTCCCCTGAGTCACAGATCTCGGTCCCTGCAATGGAACCATTTCGTGGAGTGCAGTGGGAATACCCAGGGTTCAACATGAATTCACCAACAAAACCCTCAGATACCAACCCTTTCGGCATCACACACAAGCAGGTGAAGTCTCACCCGAGGTATCTATGGGAACTGCAGGAACCGGGTTTCTGCAGTGATGAATGGATGGGAGGCAATCCTCTTAACCATCATGCTTATCATTAGTTCATTATACCTCAAATCATGTGCACAGAAACATAAGAACATGTAACATATTCAAAATAACAATCATACATCATATGAGTGCAATAAACAGAGAAATAAACACATCATGACATAGAGACACCATATTTAATGTGGTTCACCCAAGATGGGCTGCATCCATAATGACCGACTTCTTATTATATTATTCAGAATCATCTCTTACCAAATATGTGCATTGCGCTCATACATCATTCCCTTGTCGTTCTCCTATCCTTCTATCTATCTCGACTACTCTTCACTCTTACATCCTCGCATACATTGCATATTTCCTCTCTCTTACATTTCATTACATATTAAGCTCTCTCTCTATCCCAAAACCATTACATATTTATACAATTACAATAGGGCTTAACCCTTGTCAATGGACCCAAAATGCTTGGATTCACAGGTCTTCCTTCCTTTGCATGGGTTGGTCCCGAAAGTGCGCCAACTATCTTTCCTTCTTTTGCGTGTGTTGCACAGTTCCAAAAATTGGTCTCAAAATCCTATTGGGTCTTCCTTCCTTCGCACATGCTCATCCTGAAAGTGATCCAATTGTCTTTCCTTCTTTTTCACGTGTTGCGCAGTTCCCAAAACTGGTCCCAAAATACTGTCCCAATAGTGTATATGTTATCTACTGCACCTCATATATGGGGCAAACCTTTGATTGGGGATCAATAATTTGAGATGAAATATTACATCAGTAAATATAGAATTCAAAAGAACCAAAAGGTTTTTCATGTCTTCGTATTTGGCTTTTCTTTGGCTTTTAGTAGCACCTTTGAGAAGTGCCACCAAATTCTAATGTCAACCTAATTGAAATTCAATGTAAAAATGGTACCCGATGTTGTGGAGTCATAAGGACCAATTTATTTCTTTAAAGTTTAGCATGCGATTGTGGGGAGATTTAGGACGATGTTGACTAGTGAAGGTGATGCAGGAGAATATATCCCAAAATAAAACTTTGTAATTCATCCCTCTATGAGATCTTAGAAATTAACAAAGGGAGAGGGTTTCCTTTCTAAATTAATTGTATTTCCTAAAATTTTGAAATAGATTCTACAAGGTTCTACTTTAGTCCACATAGGAAGAGTTTGTTTGATTGAAGTGCCATGCAATGTAATCGAATCTTCTTAGTTTAGCAAAGATCAGATCTTAGAGAAGTTTTAGGAATAAGTTGAGAGTATTTTAGATCTGAGATGATCTAGAAATTATTTTCCAATGTATATATGTAAGCTTGTAGACATGAGTAAAGTGGTGGCCAAGGCGAGAGAAGCACCCAAATTGTGTAATCGGGCTGAGGAGGTAAAGTAGGGTTGCAGAGATTTCATGTATAGAGATTGATCTAATGAAATTAGTGTGTTTATGTCTCCAAGTGTTATCTGTCATCTCTCGGTGTTAATGAAATAATGTGTGGTTGTGAGTCGTGACCTGTTGGTGAATGAACATTTTAATGTATGTGCAATGTTTCAATTCAGGGTCTATGTGTTTGCATTCTATAAGTTTGAAATTCATTTGAATTATGTGAACAAGCCTCATGGCATAAGATAGATGGTGTTCCTATCAAGATTTGGCAATGAATCGAATGTTTAGAGTTGCTTGAAAAAATATTTATGGATTTGGACTGGTTCATCATGGAAAGCCGATAAAACCCTTCGCTAAGATATTACAAGGTTTCACAAGACTATTGAGGAGACTTTGAAAGGATGGTTGAGGTTGGTGAGCCGAGACAAAACTATGCAAAAAACTATAACAATTTTTTTGTTGTAGTAACTCTTCACCTCGCTATGAAGTTTTGGTTATGATGTTTGGAGTAGTTTTTTGTCTCACTTTGGAAGACCAGTAGTTTTTAGAACCTTATGGATTCATGTTTTGTTTGTTTCTCTAGGTTTCTAGACTGTCTTATTTTACTTTTTTTTGGTTCTGGTTTCCCGAGTTTTCTCGGGGGATGCATGTATGGATCCATCATGGAGCTAGAACCTATTAAAAATTTGATCTCTGTCCATTATCTTTTTTATGATTCTCTGAGACTCCACTCAACGTTACATGGGTTTTGGGCTCAGTGGAGCCTAGGTGGTCAATCATGGCCTCACATTCTTTGCCATGTGTTGAGGCAAACGTCAGCACATTGATGAATGTGGCTGACGAGGAACTTTGGAGGGAAGAGGGTATTTTTGAATTGATAGACACAACTGGTATTGCTACTGTTTCCACTAATAATCCCCCTGGTATTCCTTCTCACTCCTCTCTGACTTGTTCCTCCCCTAGTTCTCCACTTGCTCTGTCATTTGTTGATTTCTTATCGTCTTCCTCAGGATTCACCATTCCGGTTGAACGCCCCTCTGTGACTCAGTTTTTACAAAGTGAGATTCAACGCCAACTTAACCAGTCACAGGTGGGTAGTAAAGTGGAGTTGAACCCTCGACTCAGACGCAGACAATGGAGGGCTAAAAAGACTGTTCACAAAATGGTTTTAGGGTCTGATGTCGGTCTAGCAGAGTCTTACAACTTAGCTCTATGTGGCTTAGTTGGAAGGTTATCCTACAATTACCTCTGTAAGGTCTCCATTTTAGACTGGTTGGACCTTACTTGGAAGCCTTTACTTGGATATGCACCGGAGGTCATTTTATTGACTAAAGGTTGGATGGGTTTCTTATGTAAAACTCCTGAAGATTTTGATCTTATACTTGCTTAGAAGTGGGTACTCAATGGAAGCAGTCTCATGATAAAACGCTGGCATTTGGCCTTTAATCTTGCAACTGAATACTTCCAATACAGGCACCTGTAGATCCTGCTTCCAGGATTACCTTTTCAATTCTTGAACAAGGCGACTTTGGAGGCGATTGGCAACTCATTAGGCACTTTTCTTTTGGTAGATAACTCTACCCTCTCGACAACAACCAGGAAGATTGGTAAAATCTTGGTGGAGATGGATGTACATGGTGGCTTACTAGAACTATTAGAGATTGAATGGAGGGGGAAAGGATAACCCAACGACTGGATTACCTCATAATTCCATTCCGATGCAGTCGTTGTCCTAGCACAGGACATCTAAAGAGAAACTGTCGGGGTTGGGTGGAAGAAGAAGTCTCTGAAGACACAACCATTCTCAGAGATTTGGGAGACCACGACGAGGAAGTGCACTCTACTTGTCGATATCCTTTTCCCGATCCTTTATCTCCTTCGGAAATAGAGGATTCCTTTTCGGGTAAGTTGAGACATTTATGCCCGACTCTCTACCATTCTTTATGTTTTCTGGAGCTCGAAGAACTAAAATTTACTCCCCTGAGGTTTTGCTTGTGAACGTGTGCCTGAATCCATCAACTTATGAACCCTCGTTATCCACCTCCCATATTGATTCTAAAACTTGTATCCCACCAGTTGTGGAAGGTCTACTCCCTAGACACTTTGATCAAACCCTCCCCGACCCTCCGTGACCCTCTTCCGTCCTCCTCCATTATCTCTCCCGAACTCTCTCCCCCTCTGATCGTATCGATTCGGTCACCGAGTTATCGTGAATCTGAAGAAGGGGATTTATCCCTTATTGTAGTCTTAGACTCGTTGATCCCCCTTTCCCGTGACATCTTCAATCTAGCCCCTTTAACTACTTTTTTAGGGAACTCCTGCATTAATCCTACCACCCCTTCGGGGGATTTTTGTACTTCTACTTCCAACCAGTCGTGTCCCTCAAAGAACTACTCCTGGTCAAGAGGAATAGGTATTGATTTTTCCCCTATCAAGACAAGAAGCTCGAGGAAGAAAATTTTGTTGTCTTCTACCTCTTCCACAGTCATGGATCCTACCACTATCGACAGTGGGGCACTTAGAGCCGTGAAGGCCCTAGCAAGAGCCGAATAATGATCCTCTTGTCCCTAAATCTCAGAGGGCCTGGAGGTACCCTAAAAGCAACCTCATTTCGTCGTGTCTTGGATTCCACCCATCCTAGTATTCTTTTCCTTTAGGAAACAATGTTTAAAGCAGAGAAAGCACATTCCTTCCTTCAAGGCTTTCATCTGTCCTAGGATACTTGTGCAGTGAGCTCAGTTGGTACTTCGGGGGGCCTTCTAGTGGCTTGGGATCCCCATTTTTTTTTAACTTGGTGCCTTTCCTTACTTGTGGTGGAATCTTGCTGTCAGGTTCTATTATCTCTTCTAGAAGAAAGATTAACTTCCTAAATGTTTATGGCCTCTGCATGGAGTGTAAATCATTCTGGACCAATCTTTCAAACAACGGTTTACTCTCTCTTCAAAGTCTCGTGATAGCTGATGATTTGAATTTGACAGTTTCCAATGGCGAAGTCTGGGGAGGCTCTGCCAACTCAGGTCAACTTGCAAGTTTTTTTGGCGCACTCTTCCTTTCACATAAACTCATCGACGTCCACCCAGAAAAAACTCGTTCCGACCTGGCGAAATGGACGCACAGGAATCGATTTTATAGCGAAATGTCTAGATAGATTTCTGTTTGTGGAGGATCTTCTTCTGGATGGTCGGATCTTCCGCTCCTAGGTTGAATTCCCTTTCGTTTCAGACCATGCTCCTATTTTGTTACAACTAGAGAAATTTTCCTATCCCAAATCTTATCCATTCAAATTCAATCCCCAATTTCTTTCTGAAAAGGACTGCAACAGCGTGGTATTCAACCTTTGGAATGACTAGAATTATCTCCTGGAAGGAGATAAACAACGTCGTGTTTTATGGAAGTTAAAGGATCTAAAATCCCTCAAAAAAAGATGATTAAAGGAACAACGGGATCGGGATATTAATCTCTTGGAAAATTTGGAAATAAATATCAAAGAACTGTTAAAGGAGATCTCGGATGGTCCTATTCATCCGGAGAAAGAGACTTTACTTATCAGACTTGAATAAAAAAAGAATAAATTTCTTAAGTCTCAAGAGGAACAGTGGCGCCTCAAAAGACAAGCTATTTGGGTGCAAAACGGTGACAAAAACACAAATTTCTTTCACCAGTTCGCTAATCAGCAGAGAATCAATAAACATTTTTGGGAAATCAAAGATGACTCGAGCCATCTACACACAGGACAAGATTCAATAGTAAAGGAGGCTGAAAATCAGTTTAAGAGTTTTTTCAACAACAATGAGTTGGTTTCTATCACTGAACAAGTAGAGGTGGTTGGATTTTTTACCAGATGAATTAGTGATGAAGAAGTAAGAAAACTCTATTTGTCGGTCACCTTACAGGAACTAAAAACTATCTTATCACAATTTAAAAGAGACAAAAGTTCAGGCCCGGATGGATGGACTGTGGATTTTTTCTCTCATTTTTTTGATTTGATAAGTGAAGATCTTCTGGCACTGGTGGAGTTGATTAGATCTGGTGGGTGCATTACTAGAAACCTTAATTCCGCTTTCCTAGCCTTGATTCCCAAATCCAACAAACCATTGACTTTTGGGGACTATCGACCGATATCTTTATGCAATCTGGTTTACAAATTAATCTCAAAAGTTATAGCCAACCGAATTAAGCCGATTTTGTCGAGGAATCTCTCGACATAACAATTTGGTTTTCTGGAGGGGCGTTTGATCCATGATGCAATTGGTATTGCTCGTGAATGCATTCATAGTATCAAACATAAGCATTTAAAATCCTTAATTCTTAAGCTAGATCTTCAAAAATCCTATGATTGCGTCAATTGGGACTTCCTGAGACTGATCTTAATTCAAGTGGGATTTGGTACTCATTTGAAAAACTGGATTATGGAATGTGTTAGTTCTGTGTCCCTAGTTGTTTTAGTCAATGGAGAGGCCACCAATTTTTTCAATATTGGCAGAGGTCTTCGTCAGGGATGTCCATTATCTCCCTTACTTTTCATCCTTGTGATGGAAAGTTTGAGCCTGCTACTTAAATCCAGTCAAAGTGAAGGTTCCTTAACTAGAATTAAAGTTGTCAGATTGACGAAAATACTTCATCTTTTATTTGTTGATGATGTGTTACTACTGACTAATGCATCTATGCAGGAATGGCAAGAGATCATGTGTATTATTCAATTGTTTTGTTCGTCCTTGGGATTAAAAGTAAATCTCTACAAATCTACTGTACACTTTTATGGTCTCGTGGAGTCTGAACTTTTCCCTTACAAGCAGTTTCTCCCATTTAAATTCTCTAATCTAGCTGGGGGGTTCAAGTACCTTGGGTATTTCTTAAAGGATGGAATTCAGAGAGCTGAAGATTGGCTTTGTCTCTTAACAAAAGTGGAAAAGAGGATCAGTCATTGGAGCTTTAGATGGTTGTCCCTGGGAGGCAGACAAACTCTTTGCAAAGTTGTACTTGAAAGCTAGTACTAGTTATCACTAGTTGATGTCCCACTGTCCATACTCCACAGATTAAGGAAACTGTTGTATAATTTCCTGTGGAATGGGAATGCAGATATGCATCATTTTCATCTAGCTAAATGGGAGACTCTCGCTCGCCCAAAACATTTTGGGGGATGGCGGTTCCTCAATACTTATACTTTCAACAAAGCATTGGCAGTTACAACTCTTTGGAGGGTACTAACAAGAGACAGACTATGGCAAAAAGTTTTAAAAGAAAAATATTTCCACTCTATGACAGTATGTAACTGGGTCCATTCAAAATCTTTCCATCAGTTTTCGGCTTCTAAAATTTGGAATGGTCTTCTGAAATCTATTCATCTAATTACCAATTGGCTTAGTTGGAAGCCAGGTTCGGGGTTCCTTGTTGAACTCGGGAGGGACAAAATCCTGTACTTGGGCCATCAATCGCTCATGTCTCATCATCTTCTGTCTACTTTGCATCAGAAACAAATTAATGTGCTTGCACAAGCCTGGAAATCACAACAACACGACCCCTGTTCTTCTTAGTGGATTTTCAGCTCTGATTTAGATCTCTCAAGGGACCTAGCAGCGGAGTGGGACCATTTTAGGCAAGCACTTCAGTCCTCGGGCATCACTCTAACTGACAGGGTTGATGAACTGCTCTGGATCGGGGGGGATACATCTGAGACCCTTACTTCCAAGAATGTTTACATGGCCTTATGCGCCACTCAAAACCCGATGATCGTTTCTGGTTGGCGCAAGAATTTGTGGAAATGGGATTTACAATAGAAGGTAAAACTATTATTGTGGCTGGCAACAAACAACAAGATATTGACTTGGCAAAACCTCCAACGGAGAGGGTGGGAAGGCCCTAACAGATGCCAGCTATGCAAAAACGACAGTGAAAATAAGGACCATCTCTTCATTTACTGTTCATTTACAAAAGTCGTTTGGAATAAAATCTACTCCATAAAGAATTATAATCAGGAGTGGGGTGGAAGTAACTTAGATGACAGTCTTTCAAAGTGGACAAAAAACCGGTCAACTTCAACAAGTTTAGCTCCACTAATCTGTTGGATTTTCTGGTTAGAAAGGAACGCAATGATCTTCGAAGATAAAACTCCATTGACGCAATCAGTAGTGATTCGATCACTTGGATTAGTTCACAAGCCTGTGGAAAATATTAACCAATTTTTTGTTCGTTCCTACTTGATTAATTAGATCTTTGAATTTCTAGTAGCTTGTTTTGATGGTGCAACAAAGGCAAATGGATTGTGTTGTGGAGCTGGTGGCACAATAAAACTATCAACCTCTTCGGTTCATAAATGGTACCTGAACTGTGGATCCAGTACGAATTCAAAGGAGGAACTAATGGGAGCATGGGATATTATGTTCTTAGCAAATCTTCTTTCTCTCCCGAAGATTCAAATTTTGGGCGATTCAAAGGTAATTATCGATTGGTTGAATGATAAAAGTGAATTGTGAATAAGCTCTCTAGAAGGATGGAAACAAAGAATCTGAATTTTAAGAAATAGTTTCAAGACCATCCAGTTCTTTCACATCTACCGTGAATACAACAAAGAAGCCGATGCACTATCAAAAAAAGCATTAATAGAACCAGAAGGATACATCACGCTTCACTTATGCACTGAAGGAGTGGAGGGACAACGTCGTCACATCAATATCTATTAACTCTTTTGTCATTCCTTGCTCCACAGTTTTGAATTTTGTTTGAGTGGATTTTTGTATATTTCCTCCAAGCCTGGATTTGATGAAGAGCGTGGGCTTACAATCATTTTTCCAAGCCTGGGAAAGGACTAGTCTTGGTGGTTGCTCACTTATTTTGAGGAGTATAAGTATGTAATCGACAGGATTTTTATGTCATTAGTTGGTTTGTTAAGTGCTGGTTTATCCTTTCAAGGATACATATGTACTCTTCGGATGTTAAAAATTATATCTTTTTAATATAATTGTGAAATTTTCTTCTGAAATGATGGTGTTCCTATTGTGGATGAAGGAAGTAATTTGTTGGCATTAATTGAATAATCTTCCATGTTTCTATTCCTTAGATTCTTGTTTGTTGAAACCAAGAACAAGAAACATTTGTTTGCAGAAATGAAGGTAATCCACAGGGTATCTGATTCATTTCTTACCAGCCTTGAGGCTTCGGTCGCATAAAAGTTTGGCTATTGAAAAATTTCAAAGGATTATTAAGTTGCCATTGGGGTTTTGACCAACGGGCTTAAGGAATTTGAATGGTGGTTATGTCGACTGATAGAATGAGTTTGAGCATTGTTTAAAAGAAAATACCCATTTTCCATTGGGTCTATGGACTGTCGAGTGGATGAGCCCGACCATTTGCATGCCAAAAGAAGAGCGGGGTTGTGGTTTCTTATTGAGAAATGGTGACGATCAATCGATAAAAAGGGAAGCCGAAGAAAGATACAAGTGCAAGTTGAGGAGTCGAAACCTGAAGCCTACAGTCTAGAGATTGGAATATAGTAATTACGATGGGATTCAAAAATTTCCCTGCTCCCTATCAGCGATTTCGATGCTGGAATTGGTAAGTGTCTCCATTTGTTTGAGTATTTTATAAATATTGTAAATTGTGGGGGACGCAGGTCCTATAGCTATTACATTGAATTTTGTGGGTTTCTTGATGCTTAAATAATTAGCACAAGGTTATAGAGTGTGGTCATAACCTAGGTTTTATGTTAAGCATATAAGAGTGTTGTTTCTTGTGGATATAACCACAGAATGTGGTCATAGCACTCAGTTTCATTTGAAAGACAAGTATCGGGCCGACAGTGGAAGTTAAAGTGTGAAGAGTTGAGTTCCTGGTATCTAGTGGACAGGTGTGTGGTTACAATGTTTGGTATTGAGGAGTGTAAAAAGACCCGTGATCCCGAGAACAGAGTGATAGAGCTCGACAATAGCCCAACGGGATACCGAATTTCCCATTCAGTCTGAAAATCGACGAACAACCAAGTGGGATCGATAGACAAGCACATGTGTCCATAGATGAGTGGAATCGAGCTGAACAATGGTTTGCTAAATCCACTGGTAATTCAGCTCCAGTTACACCTCAACAATTCCAGTAGCATTTCAATATTTCTTGTGACGTTTTTATTTAGTTCGGGTAGTGGATCAGACTGCACAGTGGAAGCATGGACATAAGGATGGATAAAGAAAGGAGATTTAACCTGAGATCTAGCAAGTATAGAAAGATAACAATGAGTCTGGTTTTTCCAAGTGATCCAATGGAGATTTAAGGCCTACCAAGTTTTGGGGGCCATCAAGTGGTATCGGAGCAGGAAAATATTGCAAAGAAGAAAGCATAGGAGCTTTTGAAGATGCAGATATAATGAGATCTGATAAGTAAACATAGCTCATATGTTTTACAGTTAACTTTGGTAGAATATTTGTATGTATTGCAGGTAGCAACAAGAGAAGGAGAAATTGTGGAAAATCCCTACAGCTAGTGAAGTTGGAGAAGAGCATGTGAAGCTCTTAGGAAAGTATGAGTAGAAGTGCAGAAGCCGAGAGGAGCAGAAGAATCTTAGAGGGTTCTAGTGGACAAAACCAAAGGGATACCAAAAGGCTAGGTTCAGGAGAAAAACTTGGTGAGGTATTGTGTAATAGGGTGAAATAGACTTGTTACTACAGAAGCTTATTTGCAGCTCACATTTGAGCATGGAAAAGTTCATAGAGATGGCTATAGATGGTCATGCAAAGGGTTCATAAGAAATATACAACAAGATGGATGTCAAGGAATTTGACATAGAGATAGCTAAGTTAAAGAAACACCTCAGTGTGATAATTAAGCTGCTACAGGAAAGAGTTGAGGAAGACCAGAGAAGTGGATGGATTATGAAAAAGAAGGTCAAGTGGCCTGTCATGAATTTGTTTACAAGAAAGTTGAGGCACGGGTTGAGTATCTGGATGAAGATAGAAGAGAAACCAAGGGAAGCTAAAGTATGGATTGAGATCCATGGAAGAGGAGGCAAAAGTTCACATTTGTGAACCAAAACAAGGACCAATCCTTGGAGAAGATAATGATGTGGATGAGAATCTCATGGAGTGCTCGGATCAACACAAGAAAGAGATGCCAAGATTATCAACAGAGACCCAAGAGTCTCATGATTTTAAAACTAAGAATTTGTGTGTGTGTATGCAAGTTATGCAGGTATTGAAGAACATGAGGAAGGACAACACTCAGATAAAGTACTAAAAATTTTGGATGAAGAATTAAAGCTATTGGAGGAGTGGCTAGCAAAACCCTGGGTTGAAGAAGACTGCACAACATATGTGGACACAGAGCATCCAAGAATAATTTGAAAGCTAAGTTGTAGTATTGTTATTAAAGAAGTTGAAGGCCAAAAGAATAATTTAGAATCAGGACAATATTCTGAACAAAGTAAAGGAATAATGAATGACATAGGTTGGCTAGGAGATTTCTTGAAGAGTGAAATTCATGGGGTGTACCTTGGAAAGTGGTCCCCTTGTGTTGGTGAGTCTCTAAACAAAAAGGAGAAGACCATTACCCTTATTACTTTACTTCATGTTCTAATTTCACTTTGACTTAGGAGTTTAAGTCAAAAGTGAAATATGTCACTGAAGTCATTAAAGTGACATTTAATTCACTTTGTGGGTGAGTTAAAGGACATAAAGCAAGCTAAGGAAAGTGGGTTTCCTAAGTAAGATTTTTGGATTAAATCTCACCCATTGATTAGGCATGACTAGATTGGATCTAATCCATTGATCTTTTAGGGCTTGGCCAAAGAGAGGCTAAAGGAGGCAAAATGGTAATGAAGAGATTCATTCTTCACTTGAGAGACTTGAAAGGAGAGGAGGAGAAGGGAGAAGATCTTGGGCGCATTTCTTGAGGAGAGGGTGCATGAGGTCAAGGGTTTAGTATTGGTTGTGGAGCCTGATTAACTTCCTAATTCATAGGCCTTTGTTTTCAGTTTTGTTTATACCCCATGAAGACTGTACACCACGTAATACTGTACACTCCTCCACGTTGGGTGGTTGCAAGGGGGGATTGCCCCCCCTGTGGGGTTCGGTGGCAAGCGGGCCCTCGGCGAGGGTTCGAGGGTGAAGCCCTCGAAGGAAAAATTGACTTGTAAATGTATATTGTAATTTCATAGTAAATATGGACCGTTCATAATAATAATAATAATAATAATAATAATAATAATAATAATAATAATCTATTTTTAAGGTCACGACCAAACCACACCAAATTGGTGTATGAGACCCCCTTGTTTGTGGGACAAGGGACCCCCCTCCACCCAGCAATTTGACTGGTAAAGTCTATGGAGGTATACATACCCTACCCCCCTCTGGATTTGAACTTGTGACCTCTTAAGAGGAAACACATGTTCTTAACCATTAGGCCCACTCAAGATGTTCTTAACACATGTTATAAGGTCGAATATCTAACGGTAGAAGGTAAGAGATTTTTTCCCTAGAAGGAAACCCTCTTTTATAAGGGAATTATATTGCAGTTGTGTATCATTGTGAATATTGTATTCTAGGAGAAGATACTGTGAGAGAAAGAAGAGGAAGTTACAGCGGGTATGTTGTAGGTTGTATCCCTTCATTTGATGGATAATAATAAAGGAAGGACCTGGCAATTTCTCTGGTGGACGTAGCCCACACTGGGTGAACCACATATATCTATGTCTCTATTTTATTCTGTATCTTTTGTGTTTTATTTCCGCAGTTGTTTTATTTGATTTCTGCGTGATCCTATTTTTCTAACAACTGGTATGAGAGCGAAAGGTAACTTGCAGGAAAAGAGGGTTTCTGGTTCGAGTGAGAGCAATGGCGAAAGATGGAAAGTTTAGGGTCGAGAAATTTAATGGCCAAAACTACCAGTTATAGAAGATGCAGATGGAAGATTATTTATATCAGAAGGATCTATTCCTACCATTGGGTGGAATAAAAAAGAAGTCGACGGCCATGAAGGACGAAGAATGGGAGGTTCTTGACAGAAAGGCACTAGGAACGATACGATTGAGCCTGGCAGCGTTGGTGGCTTTCAATATTTCGAAAGAAAAGATAACGAAGGAGCTAATGGACGCATTGGCTAAACTGTATGAAAAACCATCGGCATCCAATAAGGTATTTCTAATGAAGAGATTATTTAATATGAATATGTCAAAAGGTGGGCTTGTTGCAGATCATTTAAATGAATTTAATATGGTTACTAATCAACTAAGTTTTATAAAAGTGGACTTTGATGATGAGGTCAGGGCTCTTCTAATCTTATGCTCATTTCCATAAAGTTGGAACGGCTTGGTCAAGGCTATAAGTAACTCTGTCTCTGGTTCAAACACTTTAAACTTTAATGATGTTGTTGGTGTTATCCTTGGCGAGGATATGTGAAGGAAAAACGCAGGTGAGACATTAGGTAATGTGTTAAACATGGAGAACAGGGGAAGACAAAAGGATAGAGGAAAGGGCTCAGGGAACCGCGGGAATTCTAGGAAGGGTAGATCCAAACCCAAACTGGGAAAGATAGAGTGATGAAATTGTGGGAAGAAAAGACATCTGAAGAAAGACTGCAAAGCTCTAAAGAAATAAAGAGATGGACAACAAGAGAAAAATCAGGAAGCAAATGTATCAGGTGATGTGTTATAAGATTCTTTGATTCTTTCTGTAGATAATATTTATGAGTCTTGGGAAGTAGATTCAGGGGCTTCATTTCATGCCACACCCCATAGGAAGCATTTTCTAGATTATGTTCAAGGTGTTTTTGGATAGGTTCATTTGGGTGATGATGCACCATGCAAAATTGTTGGAATGGGAAAGGTAAAAATAAAACAAAGGAATGGAAACCAGTGGTTGTTGAAAGAGGTAAGACATGTTTGATATATAATGAAAAATCTAATTTCAACAGGGCAGTTGGCAAGTGAAGGTTGTATATCCATATTTACAAATAAGGTGTGGAAGGTGACCAAAGGATCACTGGTGATAACAAAAGGAGAGAAGGTAGGTACATTGTATTTATGTAGTAGTAATAATGACTCTTCTATCGCTTTAGCTTCTACGGGACTGGTTGTGGTATCATAGGCTTGTACACATGAGTGAGAAGGGGATGCAGATACTTCACAAAAGAAATTTGTTTCTAGATCTTAAACAAATTGATTTGGATTTTTGTGAGCATTGTGTTTATGGAAAACAAAAGAGAGTCAAATTTGTTAGAGTTGGAAAAGAAAAGAAGAGTGAAAGGTTAGAGCTTTTGCATACAGATGTATGGGAACCAACTTATGTATCATCTCTTGGTGGCTCTCGTCATTATGTTACTTTTATTGATGATGCAACTAGAAAAACCTGGGTTTATTGCATTCGACAAAAATCTAATGTTTTTGATACTTTTAAGAAATGGAAAGCTTTGGTTCAAAATGAGACAGGAAAAAGGTTGAAGTGTCTCAGATCAGACGATGAAGTTGAATATTGGAACAAGGAGTTTGATGATTATTGTTCATACCATGGGATTCGTAGAGAGAAGACAGTTCTAGGAACACCACAAGAAAATGGTGTGTCAGAAAGGATGAATAGGACAATCATGGAGCATGCAAGGAATATGAGATTGCATGCTGGTTTACCCTTACAGTTCTGGGCAGATGATTTATATATTGTTGTTTACTTAATAAACAAAGAACCTTCAATCTCTTTGGATAGTGGAATTCCAGAGGAGGCATGAATAGGTAAAAAAGGTAAACTATTCTTTTTTGAAGACTTTCGATTGTGAAGCATTTGTCCATATTGATAAAGAAAATAGATCAAAGCTTGAGGCAAAATCCAAGAAGTGTACCTTTATTGGATATGGTGTTAATGATTTTCATTATCGCTTATGGGATTATGAAAATCACAAAATTATTAGGAGTAGAGATGTCATATTCAATGAGAAGGTCATGTACAAAGATCAGTTGCAGGGAAAGAAACAGGAAAAAGAAAAACCAGAATACACAGTGCTTGATGAGATCACTGAAAAAGAAATTCCAAAGGTACCAGAAAATCAAAATGTACAACAACAAGAGCAAAAGGTACCTCAAACTCCTGCAAGTGTTGTTAGAAGATCTACCAGGTTAAGTAGAACCCCTAAACGATACTCTCCTTCATTGTATTATTTATTGTTGATTGATTTTGGTGAACCAAAAAGTTATCAAGAGGCAATGCAGGTAGAAACTAAAAAGAAATGGGAGTAAGGCATGAAAGAGGAAATGGACTCCTTGGTAAATAACCAGCCTTGGGACTTGGTTCAGTTTCCTGCAGGAAAAAAAGCATTGCAAAATAAATTGGTTTACAAGTTGAAGGAAGAAGATGGAGGAAAAAAATGGTACAAGGCTAGACTTGTTGTAAAGGGGTTTGCACAAAAGAAAGGTATAGATTTTGATGAAATATTTTCTCTTGTTGTTAATATGGCTTTAATTAGGACTATTTTAAGTCTTGTGGCAGTAGAATATTTGCATCTTGAACAGTTAGATGTAAAAATAACTTTTCTCCATGGGGATTTGAAGGAAGAGATTTATATGCAACAACCACAGCGGTATGAGGTCAAAGGGAAGAAGAATTTGATATGCAGATTGAAGAAGAGCTTGTATGGCCTAAAGCAAGCTCCAAGTCAGTGGTATTTGAAGTTTGACAGGTTTATGACAGAACAAAGTTATAGTAGATGTCATTCTGATCACTGTGTTTATTTTAAAAGGCTAGAAAATGGAAGCTATATTATCTTGCTATTATATGTAGATGACATGCTTGTTGCAGGTCTAATATGCAGGATATAAATCTGCTCAAGAAGAAATTAGTTAATTCATTTGCGATGAAGGATTTGGGTGCTACAAAGAAAATTCTTGGTATGAGAATAACAAGAGATAGGAAAAATCGCAAATTGACATTGTCTCAAGGTGAGTACATAGAGAAGGTGTTGGAGAGGTTTATAATGCAGAATGCAAAACCAGTTAGTACACCTTTGGCCATCCATTTCAAATTAACTAAGGAAATGTGTCCCAAGGCACAGGAGGAGATAGAATACATGTCCAGGGTCCCTTATTCATCAACAGTTGGCAGCTTGATCTATGTGATAGTTTGCACAAGACTAGATATTGCACATGCAGTGGGAGTTGTGAGAAAGTATATGAAAAATCCACATAAAGAATATTGGGAGGCAGTAAAGTGGATTCTCAGGTATTTGAGAGGTATTTCTACTCATCATTATGTTTTGGAGGTTCAGACATTGTTCTACATGGATATGTTGATTCAGATATGGCAGGTGATAAAGATAGCAGGAGGATCACCACAACGTATGTTTTTACTGTAGGTGGAATAGCAGTAAGTTGGATTTCGAAACTATAAAAGGTTGTTGCACTTTCAACAACATAAGTAGAGTATGTTGCTATTACAGAGGCTAGTAAAGAAATGATTTGGTTACAGATGTTTATGGAGGAATTGGGAAAGAAGCATGAGAATAACAGGTTGTACTATGGCAGTGAGAGTGCTATTCATCTTGCAAAGAACTTAGCCTTCCATTCGAAGACTAAGCATATATAGCTCATGTATCATTTCATACGATCCGTCTTGGAAGATGGACATTTGAAGTTAGAAAAGATACATACTAGCCAGAATATTGCAGACATGTTAACAAAGGGAGTAACCTTGGAGAAATTGAGTTCCTGCTCAGTTTCAGTTGGTCTTCAAGTATGAAGGTGAAAATGAGAAATTTTTCAAGTCCAAGAAGGATCATAGTCCAACAGATACAGCAGCGGTGGAGTTGTTGAGATCAATCTCCAAATGGGAGATTATTGGTTGTGGAGCCTGATTCATAGGTCTTTATTTTCAACTGTGTTTATATCCCATGAAGACTGTACAGTCCTCCATGCGGGGAGGGTTACAGGGGGGGCTTGCCCCCCTTTTGGGGTTTGGGGGCAAGTGGGCTCCTGGTGGGGGTTCGGGGGCAAAGCCCCCGAAGGAAAAATTGCCTTGTAAATGTATATTGTAATTTTATAGTAACTCTAGACCATTTATTATAAGGTCGCAGATCTAACGGTAGAAGTTATGTTAGGGTTTTTTTCCCTAGAAGGAAACCCTCTTTTATGAGGAGATTGTATTGTGGTTGTGTATCATTGTGAATATTGTATTCTGAGAGAGGATATTGTGAGAGAAAGAAGAGGAAGTTACAATGGGTGAGTTGTAGGTTGTATCCCTTCATTTGCTAGATAACAATAAATGAAGGACCTGGCAATTTCTCTGGTGGACATAGCCCACACTGGGTGAACCACGTATATCTATGTCTCTATTTTATTGTGTATCTTCTGTGTTTTATTTATGCATTTGTTTTATTTTATTGCTCCACGATCCTGTCTTTCTAACATTTAGGAGGAGCCATAGCTTGGTACTAGTCTACTATGGAGGTATGGGCTACATCTTGTGTGAGGGCACATTCATCTAGAGGAGGGGTGCATTAGCTTGTGGAGGGGTGCATTCTTGAGAGAAGAGGCGCATCAAGCTAAGGAGAGGTGCACCTTGAGGAGGAAACCTGCTTGTTGAGGAGAGGCGCACTCTATGGGGAGTGGAGGGCGCATGGCAAGTGAGGACGCATTCTATTGTGGATTTTTTTCTTGAGGAGGGGCGCACTTAGGCTTAGTGCACACCTAGCCTAGGAGGGAAGCACTCTTGAGAGGAGGGCGCAAGACCAAGGGAAAGGAAAAGGCAAGGCAAGGTTAAAGGTACAAGCAAAGGGAAAAGGCAAGGCAATGTTAAAGGTACAAGCAAAGGGAAAAGGCAAGGCAAGAGGCAAGGAAAGAGGTCAAGGCACTAGCTAAGAAGGGCACCTAGCTTCAAGGGGATAGCAGGCACATCTTCAAGGGACTCCAAAGCATCCGAGAAGGGTTTCTATTGTACCAGGTTCACTTGTATATGTTTTCCTTGTTGTACATTTTGGTTTGAGATCTTCTATATACATCTATCTCCAAACTGGTTTTCCCCGGGGGGTTTTATCCAGGGTCACGTTGACCAAAAATACCTGTGTTCAATTTCATGCATGCTTAGATGTGTAGATCATCATTTTAGAGTTGTAAAGATCTGAGGAATGTTATTTGTTTTGAGTATTATTGCATGTGCTAACCATTGGTATGAAAACACTTGCAAGGGCACCTCAAAAGAATATTTAACCATAAAAATTATGAGAAGAAAGTTACTTGATTGTTTGTTGTCCTAAATCAGCAGCAAAGGGCAGTCTTGAAGTGTAAACTTAGAGCCCAACATCAGGTCAGAGACAGACTTGTTGGGAAGCCTCATAGTACCTCAGTTTTATTCATTGTGAAGAAGAATGTACAACAGCATGTGGATCTTGAGCTTGAAGAGCAAGAAGACAATCAAGAAGAATACAAAGGAATGGAGGTGGCAATACATGGCAGGAAAGACAAAGAGAAGGACAAGGACAAACAGAAAATTCCAGCATTTGGAAAGCATACTGAAAACCTTGAACAAAATTCAAGTATGGAACATGAAGGGTAGCAAGATGGTAATTGTTTCATAAATTTGGGGAAGAACCTACAAACATGTGGATTAACAAGATAGTTAGAAAGCATGAGTGGTTGGTTGGATGAAAATTTAGCTGAAAGGATTTCGATAAATGAATTGATGGTAGGAGAAGTTGCTATGGTTTTTCAACGACAGAAAATTCTTATTGGATGGTGCATTGATAAGCAAGAAGTGTTCCAAAAAATACATTGGGTGCATGATCAATAACAAGTGAAGCTGATGGAAGAAGGACTAGACCCAGGAACAAGGATGTACATACATGAACAAAGGTTGGAAGATTTACAAGATTTGCAGGAGATAAGCAAAGCTAGAGCAATGGTGAAGCAGGTCATAAGGATGAAGGAGCAAGGACTGTGAGTTCAGCAGACAACTAGAAGAAAAGTGGAGTAAAGAGTATGATGAGTAATTCATGTCATCTACACACAAAAAAAGTTCAAACCAGAAGGTTGTTTTGAAAAGCAACAAAGAGAGTGAAAGTAGAATGGAATTCAGCATGAGATCAAATTGCAATCAGCTAATTGCAAAGGACCAAATGGTTCTAATGGATGGGTGTATAAAGAAGGCAGATTGTACATGTGTGGAAGAATGGATGGTGCTCACAGTGATTCTCGTGATTGAGAAGGAGCCTCTACAAGCCAATGAACAAGTTATTTTTTTTGTTATATATGTAGGTGCAAATGGTGAAGAAATGGAAAGGGTCATGGAAATTTTATGCGCAAAAATATAGCAGCAAATGAGCAGCAATAGTAGCATGTACCAGCAAAGGGAAAATTTGGACATCAAATTGGAAAAGTTCTGGAAGCAGTGGATGAATATCCTACTTGGGTATGTAAAGTAACGAAGAAGAAAATCAGCGAAAAAGATCAGTTGGATGAAGATGATTGTAAAGACAAGGCAAATGGACAACAAGCAAGCAAGGTATGGGATCCTGGAAAAATGCAGACAACAACAAAGCAGCAGAGCATCAAAACAAATGGGAAGCAGCAAAATCAAGTTTGGTATCCAATAGGAAACCGAGGTGCAAACACAGCAATGAAGATACATGGACCGGAGTCCATGAATTTTTGTACCCTCGGAGTCTGATGCAGGAGCATATATCCCAAAATCAAACTTTGTAATTCAAACCTCTAAGAGGTCTTGGAAATTAAGAAAGGGAGAGGGTTTCCTTGCTAAATTAATTGTATTTCCTAAAAGTTTGAAATAGATTCTAGAAGGTTCTAGTTTAGTCCACATAGGAAGAGTTTGTTTGATTGAAGTGCCATGTAATGTAATCGAATCTGCTTAATTTAGTAGAGCTTAGATCTTAGAGAAGTTTTAGGAATAAGTTGAGAGGATTTTGGATCTGAGATGATACAAAAATTATTTTCCAATGTTTATATGTAAACCTAAGGGCATGAGTAAAGTGGTGGCCAGGGCCAGAGAAGAGCCCAAATTGTGTAATCAGGCTGAGGAGGTAGAGTAAGGTTGCAGAGATTTCATGTATAGCGATCGATTCAATGAAATTAGCGTGTATATATCTCCAAGTGTTATGTGTCATCTCATGGTGTTAATAAATTAATGCATGGTTGTGACTTGTAGGTGTATGAACATTTTAATGTATGCCCAATGTTTCAATTTGGGGTCTGTGTGTTTGTATTCTGTAAGATTGAAATGCATTTGAATGATGTGAATAAGCCTCATGGTATAAGATAGATGGTGTTCCTATCGTGGATGAAGAAATTTATTTGTTGGCATTTAATTGAGTAATTTTCCATGTTTCTGTTCCTTAGATTCTTGTTTGTTGAAACCAAGAACAAGAAGCATTTGTTTGCAGAGATGAAGTTAATCCACAGGGTATCGGATTCATTTCCTGTCGGCCTTGAGGCATCGGCTGCATAAAAGTTTGACTATTGAAAATTTTCGAATGATTAACGAGTTTCCGTTAGGGTTTTGACCAGCGGACTTAAGGACTTCGAATGGTGGTTCTGTTGACTGATAGAATGAGTTTGAGCACTGTTTAAAAGAAAAGACCCATTTTCCATGGAGTTTATGGACTGTCGAGTGGATGAGCCCGACCATTTGCGTGCCAACAGAAGATCGGGGTTGCGCTTTCTTATTGAGAAATGGTGATGATGAATCAATTAAAAGGGAAACAGAAGAAAGATACAAGTGTGACTTGAGGAGTCAAAACCTACAGTCTAGAGATTGGAATATAGAAATTACGATGGGATTCAAAAATTTCCCTGCTCCCTGTCAGCGATTTCGATGCTGGAATTGGTAAGTGTCTCCATTTGTTTGAGTATTTTCTGAATCTTGCAATTTGTGGGGGACGCAAGTACTGTAGCTTTTACATTGAATTTCGTGGGTTTCTTGATGATTAAAGAATTAGCACAGGGTTATAGAGTGTGGTCATAACCTGGGTTTTATGTTAAGTGTATAAGAGTGTTGGAGCTTGTGGATATAAGCATAAAACGTGAGAAATAAGTTTAGTGAGGAATGATTGTTATCCTCTGTACCTGAGTTCAATTTTGAGTTCAATTTTTATCATGACATGAATAAAGCATAGAACGTAGTCATAAAGGTAGAAACAAAAATGATTCAAGAAGTAGAAACAAGAATAATTATGATGAAGTAGGTGGTGATGGAAATGGAGATGAAAACCACAAGACGTCAAGATAAGATATAGAACATACAATTATATTTGCATTGAAAAGGAAAAGTTTTGGCAATGAACATAAAGAATTGTCATCTAAAGTGCACAATGAGATAGACGTAGAGCTTGATGGAGACTTGTTGGTCGTTGATGATATGACAGAGCAAGCAACGTGAAGTTCAAAATCTACTTGACTTGCCAACATTTGAAGACAATTATGTGACTATGCATCATGGGAACTATGATAAGCAAAACAAGAGGTTGCAAAATTCTAGGGAAAAATTGAAAGGGAATAAGTTGGTGAAGAAATTTGTTGTCTTTGATGCCCAAGGATTGAAGGCTACTAATGAAGCTATAGGAAAATTTTATAAAAGTGTTGTTGGAGGGACTAACAAGGAGAATGTCATGTTGAAAAAGAGAATTACTAAGTTTGAAGGAGTCCTAAATCCCTAGCCTTTTTTCACGCCACCATTGTTAGTCCAAGCACTAAAAGAAATGGAGTGGGATTCTCTAGGAAGGTCATCCAAAACTAAATTAGATTTAGATTTATTATCTGGAATTAGAACATTTGTAGCCAACAATGTTGAAGGTAAAATGAGATTTTTGTGGAATTATACGAGATAACAAACAAATGTATCTCCTTTTGTTTGTAAGATTGTGGCATTAAAAGAGTCATTTACTACTGAGTTACATCAAGATAACAATTTTTATGAGAGTTTCATGGATACAATTGTTAAGAAACTAAAGTCTATGAATAATTACGAAAAATAGAAGGGAAATGTTCCATGCTATGTTAAGAGAGGTCATGAAATGTTGGAGTGGTAGGATTGATATTCTCCTACAATTGATTTACATTTGTGGTATTAATGAAGAGAGAAGGTCTTAGGTTTTTGACAAAGTAATCAAAGTGATCAAAGTGATCCATCCTGATCATTATATAATGTTTCATCTATCTTGGTAAATTCTAGGTGGAAAAATTGGAGGAATTGACTTGTAGGGCCCATTTTAGTGGCAAGTCCCAGTTTGGAAATTTGGAGTCTAGAACCTTCCAGATATATTTTGAGGCATCAAATGGCACTTTTGGGAGTAAAAACTTTTCAAGCATAGATTCTATAAATTTGACGTTGTTTTACACACAAAGATCTTTCCAATGGTGTGAAAATCACCTCAATCAAAGATCATATGTAGAAGTTATGTCTCCTGCAAGTTGACCTCCTTTGTTGACCAACATGGTACTAAGTGGATGCCACGTCAACCCCATTACTCACACATGTGGGGCTAGCCATGCATGGACTTTCAAGAATATTCTAGAACGTCCAAAACATAACACTAATTATGGGTTGAGGCATGCAACAACCCTAACCTTGGATGACTGTCGGGCTATGTTAAATACTGGACCACTAAGAGGAGAAAGGGTTCCACAGCGAGTGCTCCTTTTCTTTGTATTTGCATTTCCACAACTAAAGAAAAGAGAGAAAATCATAGGTGTCACCTTCTAGATGGGTTTTCTCCCTTATCGGGTTTCCCAAAATACATCTTATGTTCATTTGTGTGGATGGTGTGTTCATTTTATTGTTCTTTCATTTTTGTATTTCGATTATTTTTATAAATTTGAGCAATAAGATAGTGATAATAAATCTGAGATCTAAGTAAATAAACATGCATAGTAAAATATTTCAAAATATTACAAGATCTATTGTGATGAATTGTTCCAGAGGAATATGCATGGAAATTTATAGATCACAAAGAGAGAGAGAGAAATAAAATATGTAGAGTTTGGACAGTTTTGTTCTACTCCAGAATGATCAAATATGTTCCAAAGAATATTGTGAGGCTATCTTGATGGCAAAGAAAAATATTTTGGAATTAGAGTTTGATAGCCCCACTCAGGTTTCATAACTCAAAGTGAAGAAATGCATGACTAAATTCATTATGTACAATGTGGAATGTTGTACTAAAATGATAGAGAAGTGTGCTTCTTTACATCTGTTGGATTACTGAGAGGGGGGGTGAATCAGTAATAGCGTAATTATAATCATTTTTCTTCAAATGTTATATCAATGTAGAATTATTATCCAATAATGAGCAGTAAGAAATAAACAATCACACACATACATAGTACACCAGTGT
>ML778446.1:928802-939156 GCA_009831015.1 Picea engelmannii
AGCTCTGCAATAAGGGAAACCTGTTATGCAAATAATTATATTTAACAATTCAATTTATGAAGAAGATAAACCTGTCATTCACAAACTGAATTAACCATTGTTATGTCTTTTATCTATTTGGAAGAGACAAGATATGGATAACAGTGATTAAAATTATATCATTTGCACATGATTTAAATAGCTAAAGTAGTCATAAACCATAAACAAATTGATATACACAACATGAAACAAAATGTTGATATATTGAGAAGCTAAAGCTGTGACAAAAAACCTAATTCTGCTTCAGTCTGTATTAGAAACCCATATCCTTGTTCTCCCACCAATGAGGATCATGATTATTACAAAAATCATAAGTATATATAGGTCTCTTCACAAGGTAAAACTTCCTTGTGGATAATATCAAACAGTTTTACATAATCTGGGAAATATCCCAAAATCACCTAAACTAAGAAAATAAAATGCAAGTGAAATCTTTGAAATATCCCCTAACTGCTCAACAACTCAATTGCAATTCGAATTTACCTGCAATAGAACACAAATATCAAATTAGAAAGATATTTCAGCAACAAAATACTAAAAAATTGATCCTACAGACTTAGCTACAGAATCATCTGATTCTGTAGCTAGTCTAAAATAGCAAACATAATCAGATAGAAAACAAATTGAAATCTTTTTAAAACAATCCAATTTAATTTTCTTTTATTAAAATCGAATTATCAATGGTTCAAACAAATTTATCATTCAAACCAAACCAAATCGAAAAGGATGCAATCGAAACGGGATAAGAATGCTCTGTTTTTAGTTGCCATAGAATCGGGTCAAATTATAACCACATTGTTTCATATCCAAATGCAATTACAAGTAAATCGTATCGTATAAGATACGATGTAACCAAAATTGATATAGTTATAATCGAACACCATCATAATCGATTGGTTACGGCTGTAACAGGGTGCATAGGATTCATATCGTTTTAATCAAATGCCGATATAGAAAGACCGTTACGATTATGACCAAACGTTCATAACAGCATCGAACTTCACCATAGATTACAATCGTTGAGCATTTACATAGTAAATCAGACAGGATCACATAATGATCGTAACTATCAACAACAGTGATAACCATAAACTAGGCAGTAATCAAATCAAAATGTGACTGAGCTAAAAATAGAAACACATCATAATCCTGGGCATAATCAATTTCATTCCCAAATCAAAATTAAGCAATATATGAATCAAACTGATCATACGGTCAAACTATGCGAATCGATAGGTTGGGTATAACAGTCATGATTCAAATCTACTCGCAATTTAGTCATGCATCCACAGAATGGTATTCAAATACAACAGATAACCATAATTTACCAAATATATCGTATATGACCAATTCGAAATGAAATATTAACTGTGTTTGAAATTGATATACCAGAAACGACATGTGTTTAGAAAATATTGACAACTTCAATAATTGACAGAGTATTCCGTTCAATCCAAATCGAAACAATCAAATCTATCCTACGATCAATCGAATCAAAACCAAATCTAATCGAAACTTAAAACAATAATGAAAATTGATTTATTAAAACAAAATTATATACAAAAGTGCATGCTTATGTGACAGAGCAGATCCACGATATAAACAGAGTTTATGAGTATGTCATATAAATAGGTGAAAGTCATACCAGTGAGGTTGTTCGAGCTACGCCAATTTTGAATTGACGACTCCTGTAGCCAACTCCACGTTCTTAAACAAAATCGAACCTGTTGTTCGCTGTTTCTTATCAGTGGATGGCATCTTTTCCTTTTGACTGGTGAGCATTGCAACTTGATCTTCCAGAGCATGAATTCTGGACTGCAACAGTGGCACGTCGAGGTAATACCTTTCCAACCATGAGCCACACTGATCACATGGTGGAGAAGCTGGTTCGACTAGAGCAGGAGGGGGTTTAGATGAGTCACCTGGGGTTTCACAAGGCATTTTGATGCCTGGAAAATTAGGATCACTTCGCAAGCAAGGTGGTAGGTTCTTCACGAAATCATATGCGGGTTTATTACATAGACCTTCAGAGTAGGGATACTCACTTGCCAGGTAACGTTCAACCTCTGAGTCAGAATCTTCACTTACCATAATAGGGTCAGGGTTGACAGGTGCTTTTAGTTTATTTCTTGCCATGCGAGAGATTAACCGGGCATTTTTCTTGCCTTTAGAATTGGCAGAGGGTTTGGCTTTAGGCCTTTTAGCCATGGGTTTAGCAGCTTCGGTATCCTGGGTAACAAAATTGGGTAGGCCAATAGGAGAATCGGGTAGGGGTTTAGGCAATAGAGCACAGCAAGGCACAGGGGGTATTGATTTGCACTCGCTCACCACAGGTTTGTCAACCTGTGGTGGGCTCGAGTCTGCAAAATCACTGCGTTTAAGAAAATCCTCCCAACAGTCACGGTGTAACCCCAACTTACAAACTACAAGCATTTTAATCAACCCAAAATGAAAAAAACTGGTATCGAACTAGTTCCGTTTGTACCTTTTAGACATTTTAAACAAACTCCTATGCAAGTAGTAAGGCATGTTAAGCTCGTACCCCATGAAAACCATCAGTAGCCGAAGGTGGTACAAGAAAACGAAACCATACCTGCCTTCGCAGGTGATGAACTGCTTGGTTACCATCAACAAGTCGTGCCAGCGTTGCTTGAGCATATTTGCGGGCAAACCCTTGTCACAAGAACTCACCCTTCGTGACTGGAAGAGTAATGTCCACGGGACATCTTCCACTTTACAATTTTTTGACCATTTCTATCCGACAGCAGGCAGACCGGTAGCCAAACTGAGAAATTTCTCATCAATTTCGAATTACACGTCCCCAACCTTGGCTCGACAGCCATCAAAGGTTAATGCGAATTGCCGAGCCACACCAGGTTTATATCCATCAAACTTTCTTATGAACGAGAGCCATCCGAATTCCTCAAGGTCGCTGTAAGCGTCATCGAACATCAACAATGCCTGACTACCATTGGGTTCTGCCCTTACGACCGGGGCCATGGCGCGGGTGCATGGTAGGGTTTGGATTGAACACAACAATACACAGTAGTAAAAATCGAAAGGACTAACAACTGGGAGCGTTCAAAGGGGAGGCAAATCGATATGCACGTGCGAAGGTGGTGGGTTAGTTCACCACCATGCACAACATTAATGGCACAGTACAACACTATTTAATCAATTATGACACCACTCAAACCACATTAATTGGTTAACACAAGGATTTAAATGGTGGATCGTGATACCAAGGCACCATTGTATCGTTTGAAACCATGGATATTCAATATAGAATCAAACCCAAAGTTGATATGCGCCATGTGATAATTCAAACCATTAAATCCAAAATCCAAATGTTTCACCAGCGCGCCATGTATAACTTTAGATTATTGCCACTGGAATATGAAATCAGACTCACTTTTGCATAATCAAAGTTTACAAATCATTGCAACAAGAGATTTCATAAAATCGATAGGTCAAAAAGCTTATAACAGTGAGGATCACATCATATAAAACAAGATCAATCATGACCCTTATGAAATCAAACATAACCCATAACTTAACATGCTCAATGCCATATCAATTAAGTTGCGCAATCAGAGTGATAATAGGCGAATGGACAAAGTTCGAAAAATAAACCAAAGGTAAGTACCAATCAGGATATCAAATAAGCAGATCATGACAGTCCAAATAACGACGGAGGAGTTTTCACGCTTTCAGTCGTGAAAACTAAATTGAAACCAATTTTCAAATGTCGTATGAAATGAAAACATCGTCTCTTTCCAAAATGCGACGATACCTTGACATTTAGGAGACAAAAGGTGTAGGCAGCTTATAAGGGCAATTGAAAAAAAATTGAATTGGCTGCCAACAATGGCGACACACTGGGAGAAGCAATTATCTCTGACAAAAGAAACCAATTCAGATTAGGACAACAAAGGAAAATTCAACTCAAAAACAACAACCAGAAAATTTTACAAACATCATCATTTACCATCTTTTCCAGCTTTGTTTTAAAAGATGCAAACTAATAACATTCTTAAGATTAGTAAGCCACAACATTAATGATAAAATATTCAATACTGTTGGCATGGCCACTGCTGCCAGCAGGCGTCCATAGCCTCGACAGGGTTGCCATTTAACCCACTCAGATGTCTGTATCCTGTCAAGAAGTTCTAGATTAGAATAAAGAACTTTAAAAGAGGTTTCTTATAATTTTTACAGATTTTCATTTACCCGACATTGCTTCGCTGCCAGCAGGCCTGTTCAGTACCCCGACGAAGTTGTCTTAGCGCCATTCTTGCATTTACCCGCTGCCAGCGGAGCTGTTCAATATCCCAGCGGGTTTACAAACACTTCCCACAGCTCTTATTTTATTTTTTTTGTTTTTCTTTTGTGTATAGCTGAGCGGGGTGACGCTGATAAATCTTGATATTTCATCATATTTTTTTAGACCTCATTAGAATTTTTTTTTTGATACTGTCCTTTATTCAGCGCCAGAAATGTTTTATTTCTAAAACAACTTACTTTGACAGGGAGATATCCATTTGAGTCATTCCTTTACGGAAAATGGACAGCGTAAAAAGATAATAGATGATCATGACAAACTTTGCTCAGAGATTGAAATCAGTAAACTTCTTTCAAACAACAAAATTTTTCCAACATAGATATCATTTCAGCAATATATCATTGATGTTCATACAACCTTTCAGAAGTTATTTAAGCGAAGATATTTTCTTATGGTCTTTGTTTGAATAGCTCAGTTCACAGGCATGCATATGTTTCAAAAACATAAAAAAAACTGATCAATCCAAATCAAAATAAAAACGAAAACAAAGGCAAAAATAAAAACAAAATGAAATATTTACATAATATACAAGGGTAGTAATCAAGCAAAGTATCTTTTCAGGGCTTGGCCATTCACCGGATAGGTGTCAAGCTGCCCTTCAATATTCTGCAATCGAAAGGAACTAGGACCCAACTTTTTAGCAATAAAAAATGGCCCAAGCCACAAATTTTGAAACTTGGTATGTTCACCCTTCCCTTCGTGTGGTTTGTCCCACTTTAAGATGAGATCGCCTACTTCAAAATTCCTATCTGAAGTAGAATTAGAATTGAACCAGCTTTTAATTAGTTGTTGATGTTGATCCAACTTACGCTTAGCTTGGGTTCTTACTTCTTCTAACTTCATCAAAGCGTTAATCCGACTTTCTAAAGGGGGACAATCTTCTTCTTGAACTTTTTGTGACAATTGAAGTGAAGGAAGAAGAATGTGAGGTGGCAAAATGGCTTCTCGGCCATAAACGAGAAAAAAGGGGGAATTACCTATAGCATCTTTGGGTGTTACCATATCATCCCACAACGCATTCAGCAGTGTGTTGTGCCAGTTCTTGTGATTTTCAACCATGGTTCTCTTGATAATTTTGATCAAGTTCTTGTTTGTTGATTCTGCTAAGCCGTTGCCCTGGGGGTAGTAGCTTGCAAAATACTTCAGTTTTATTCCTTTCTCTAAGGCGAACTCACTCATCTCAAGAGAAGAAAAGTATGAAGTGTTATCAAAGACTAGACAATCAGGGATACCAAAACGGGTGATGATATTCGAGTTTAGAAAAGCGATCACCTGACTTGTGTTAACAGTTCTTAGCGCGGCGAATTCAGACCATCGATTAAAGCAATCAGTGGCTGTCACAATATATTTGTGCTGTTGTGAGGATGGAGGGTTAATAGGACAAATGATATCAAGGCCCCATTGCTGGAAAGGAGAATCGACTGAAACGGGTTGCAAGGGGAAGGCTGGTTTTTGCAATCGCCCTGATGCTTTCTGACAAATGATACATTTACGGCACAAGGCATGGGCGTCTCTAAATAGTGGTGGCCAGTAGTAACCGGCTCTTAAAACTTTATGAGCAATGGTGTCGCCACCGAAGTGACCACCAGCTTCTCCTGCATGCAACTCAAGCAAGACTCTCTCTGCTTCGTCCTTTTCAAGACAATGCATCAGTACGCCATCAAAATTCTGACGAAACAGTATATCGTTAACTAGATGAAAGGAGGCAGATTTTAGTCTCAACGCTCTTCTCTTGGCAGGGTCAAGGTGACGGGGTGCTGATCCATGTTGAAGACAGTGTCTAATATCATCGTACCAAGGACTTACGAGGTTTTGTACGCAACAAATCAAACTCTGATCGTGTTGTTCTTGGTCTGACGTGTCACTATCTTCTTGCTGTTCGGTTTCTAAATCAACTACCAACTTACACAACCCTTGGCCTCTCACAATCTGTGCTGGGGTGATTTCTAAGTCATACTCCTGCAAGGAGGTGACCCAGTTGGCTCTTTTCTCTCCTAACTCCTTTTGCACTAACAAGTTCCTAACGGCAGGGTAGGGGATAATGACCTTTATCCTTGACTTCAGAAGATAAGACCGTAATTGCTTAACTGCTTTGAAGATAGCGTAGGCTTGCCGATCGACCGCTGGGTAGTTAAGTTCAGCACCTTTGAAAGCAGAGCGCATAAAGGCGATGGGTACTTCGTTGTTCTCAGAATTCTTCTGAGTGAGGACTGTGGCATAGGAACGATCAGAGGAAAAAGTATAGAGTGAAAAGTCTTGAGAGAAATCAGGGCTCATGAGAGGTGGAGCTTCTATTATGGCCTTCTTTATAGCATTGAAAGCTTGGTTTTCTGTGGGTCCCCAGTGATATTGGGTGTCCTTCTTAATCAGGTTCTGGAGAGGCCTGACCATTTCGGAGAAACTGGGGACAAATCTTCTCACGAAATTAATCTGGCCTAGGAAAGACTGCATGGATTTTTTAGAGGTAGGTGGGGGAAGTTTAGCGATGACTTGGGTCCTCTCGGGGTCAATACTCATTCCATCACTAGACACAATGAATCCTAGTAATTTACCCTGTTCTATTGCAAAGATGGACTTCTTGGGGTTCAAGGAGATGCCGAATTTACGACATCGTAGCAGAACGACCCATAAGTGAGCTAGATGATCGTCTTTGTTTTTAGAATAAACAGTCACATCATCTAAGTAGACTACTACGGAATGATTGATTAAGCTTCTAAAAGCAATGTCTATTGCTCTCTGAAAGGTAGCACCGGCATTGATCAATCCAAAAGGCATTTTGCGATAAGCATAAGTGCCCCACGTGGTACAGAAGGTAGTTTTCAGTTGGTCTGGCGGAGACATCAAGACTTGATTGTATCCAGAGAAACCATCTAGTAAGGATAGCCTCTCGGAACCAGATACTTGTTGAAGGATCTGTTCCATGGGCGGGGCAGGATAATTATCTTTGTCAGACGCTTTGTTGAGGTTTCGAAAATCGACACAAAGTCAAATTTCCCCATTTTTCTTCCGCATTGGGACGAGGTTGGATACCCATTGAGTGTGTCTAATAGGAAAAATTATTTTAGCACTTAGGAGTTTATTCAATTCTTTTTGTACGGTCGGTTCTAGTTTAGGATGCATTTTCCTCAGTTTTTGTTGGAAGGGTAAGGTTTGGGGCTTCATCGAGATGACATGCTGTATAGTATTAGGATCGAACGTTTTAAGATCATCGTAAGTCCAAGCAAAGACATCCTTGAATTCTTTGAATAATTTAACAAAAGCAACTTTTTCTTGTCTAGAACATCCCAAGCCTAAGTTGATACACTGAGGATTTTCACTAGTCCCTAAATTAACTTTTTCGTAAGACAATGAGGAACTGTTGGTTTTGCAATTGACCGTCTTTTTAAATTTATCTTCAAAATCATAAAAATTTTCTAGTCTAACAACAGATTTGGGTATGAAATTTACCATGTCCGATAGAGCCTCAGGAGATTTTGGATTAGGTATTACCGTAAAGTCATGCAAATTGTCGTCATGCGTTTGTTCATCTATCACAATGCCTTGGAAGGTTTCTTCCATGTGCAGAAAGTTAATGATCTGCTGATCATCATCAAATACTCTCCAGTTTGTGATATTGTCAGGAACAGATGGTAGAAACAATAGCTCCACGGAGAATGCGTTCGGGGATAAGCCTTCTTCAGGAAGAAGTTTAGAAGCAACATTAACGAGTAGATCTGCTTCAATGTTATTTAATCTAGGAATGGAATTTATGTTAAAAGCAAAAAAATTGTTCATTAAACTCCATACCTCAGACTGGTAACATTTGAGATGCGGGGAAAGACAATGTATAGAATTTCTCACCTGCCTAACCACTATCTCAGAGTCGCCGAATACAACTAGATTTTGAATGTGCATGTCCAAGGCTTTTCTGAGACCTTGTAATAAAGCCTCATATTCTGCAATATTGTTAGTACATTCAAATTCTAGCCTACAAGCCAATAATGTTTTGTTACCTGCTGGATCAATTATGATGCAGCCTGCACCAACTCCTTCTTTAGACTTGGAACCGTCGAAATATAGAGACCAAATTTGATTTCCATCGGGTTCACCGGATTGTTGGATAGAAGCTGTTGGTTGCATACATGTTAGGATCTCGGGCTGCTGTTGCGGATTGTTGATAGGTGAAACTTCAGCCATGAAATTTTCGAAGAAGGTGTCCATCCCTTGGACTTCATGTGAATCAGCCGGAGGTGTATATGGTTCATTTGGGTCATTCAAGTCTGTTACCGTGAACTTGAGGTAACGCTCACGATTCACCCTGATCTTGTTGGGATTACCGTTTTCTAGAAGCCATAAGTGAGACCAGTCCGTTGCGAAGTAACCATGTAGCTACTCCGACCAGTCCCTGCTCAAAAACAAACCATACACTTCTGGAATATCCACCACAATTATATCAATAACTTGATGAACCTTTGGGTTAGATAATAATCTAATTAATACATTTTTCAGTTCGCCTATAACTTTAACATCTGTTCGATCAAGTTGTATGATTTTCAAAGAAGATGGTTCTGCTTTGGCGTTAATCTTTTGGCAGACTAACCAAGGCATCACATTTAATGATGCTCCTGAGTCAACCATACAATTATGCACATTTCTGTTGAAGATTTCAAAAGTTAAAAGAAAAGGAGGTACATTCTTGCGAGTACTTAGAGTTGTAGCTTGTGGTTTCTTACTCGCGGTTTCTAATGCTACTTTATCTACACTACTTGCGTTATTTACATTATTTACATTATTTACAGGAGGTACAGGAAGGCTTCCTTTATCTTGAGGATCAGGATTACCTCTTGTGGAAGTCTTCTGCGGAGCTTTGCTTTGCACAACCTTATTACCATTTGAATTACCTTTCTTGCCATTGTCTGAAATATTTTGCAACATCTTTTGTAACAAAAATGGAAATTTCAACAACTCATAAATATAAATGTTAGCCCGCAATTTTTTAAGATCTTCAACAACATCATAATCTATTTTAGGGCCAGCATTACTTTGTTTAGTTTCTACTGATTTAGATGGCTTTGGAGGTGAAGTTGTAGTGTTCTCGGCAGGAAGTTTTTTTGTTGTCTTGCTCCTAGTGTTGTAAGGGTGAACAGTCTCGAAGTTAGCTTGAAAAATACTATCCGAGAAGTGTCCAAAGATATTTGGAGAAGACTATTCTTCTTGTGATGTTTTCTGCTCGACCTCCTCTTGAGAGATTTTAGGAGGCATCAAGTCATCTTGGGCTCCTAGAATTGTCTGGAGTGCGCATTGCAAACTTTCTAGGTTCAATCCTTCAGGGTTTGGATTAGGCCGGTTGGCAGGAAAAGGCTTTAAGAAAGGAGGTTTGTAGGGTCCTTTACTCGAAGAGGCTTCTTCAGTCGACCTTTTTAAATCTATAACTTGATTAGATAATTTTTGTACAACTTTGGTTAAATTTTCCAAATCAGAGTTTTCGGGTTGTGTTTTGTTTTGTGTAGGTCTGGGAAGAATTTCAATCTTCTTTTTGGAAGAAGACACAGTCTCGGCTTCGTTTCTAGAAGAGTCTTTAAGACTAAGTATGTCTTTTTCAATCTGAGTAGCCTCTTCAAAGGCTTCTAACAACGTGGCCTTTTTGGATCGTTTCACCCAAATAGCTATACTTTGATGTAGATCTTTAGTATAGTAAGCTATTACAAGACTCTCAGTAGGCATAGAGTCTGCAGGGATTCGATTTTTAAGTGTCAAAAATATTTGATTAAAATCTTTAACTTTTTCTTTTGAGATCATTTTTAAACTTGAAAGATCCATGACTAAGACTTCTGGAGGTTTTCCATCTTCGAATTTTTCCAAAAAACATGACTCAAACTTTTCCCAAGACACTATGGTATGGGGCTGTTGGGAAAAGTACCAAGTGGACGCATTACCCTCAAAGGTGTAAGGGAACAACCTACAGACAACATCTTCATGTTCAACATTACGAAG
>ML778446.1:939698-961206 GCA_009831015.1 Picea engelmannii
GACAAACAAGACATAAAAGAAAATCATAACAATCTTATGATTATAAAGCTCTGCAATAAGGGAAACCTGTTATGCAAATAATTATATTTAACAATTCAATTTATGAAGAAGATAAACCTGTCATTCACAAACTGAATTAACCATTGTTATGTCTTTTATCTATTTGGAAGAGACAAGATATGGATAACAATGATTAAAATTATATCATTTGCACATGATTTAGATAGCTAAAGTAGTCATAAACCATAAACAAATTGATATACACAACATGAAACAAAATGTTGATATATTGAGAAGCTAAAGCTGTGACAAAAAACCAAATTCTGCTTCAGTCTGTATTAGAAATCCATATCCTTGTTCTCCCACCAATGAGGATCATGATTATTACAAAAATCATAAGTATATATAGGTCTCTTCACAAGGTAAAACTTCCTTGTGGATAATATCAAACAGTTTTACATAATCTGGGAAATATCCCAAAATCACCTAAACTAAGAAAATAAAATGCAAGTGAAATCTTTGAAATATCCCCTAACTATTCAACAACTCAATTGCAATTCGAATTTACCTGCAATAGAACACAAATATCAAATTAGAAAGATATCTCAGCAACAAAATACTAAAAAATTGATCCTACAGAGTTAGCTATAGAATCATCTGATTCTGTAGCTAGTCTAAAATAGCAAACAGAATCAGATAGAAAACAAATCGAAATCTTTTTAAAACAATCCAATTTAATTTTCTTTTATTAAAATCGAATTATCAATGGTTCAAGCAAACTTATCATTCAAACCAAACCAAATTGAAAATGATGCAATCGAAACGGGATAAGAATGCTCTATTTTTAGTTGCCATAGAATCAGGTCAAATTATAACCACACTGTTTCATATCCAAATGCAATTACAAGTAAATCGTATCGTATAAGATACGATGTAACCAAAATCGATATAGTTATAATCGAACACTATCATAATCGATTGATTACGGCTGTAACAGGGTGCATATGATTCATATCGTTTTAATCAAATGCCGATATAGAAAGACTGTTACGATTATGACCAAACGTTCATAACAGCATCGAACTTCACCATAGATTACAATCGTTGAGAATTTACATAGTAAATCAGACAGGATCACATAATGATCGTAACCATCAACAGCAGTGATAACCATAAACTAGGCAGTAATCAAATCAAAATGTGACTGAGCTAAAAATAGAAACACATCGTAATCCTGGGCATAATCAATTTCATTCCCAAATCAAAATTAAGCAATATATGAATCAAACTGATCATACGGTCAAACTATGCGAATCGATAGGTTGGGTATAACAATCATGATTCAAATCTACTCGCAATTTATTCATGCATCCACAGAATGGTATTCGAATACAACAGATAACCATAATTTACCAAATATATCGTATATGACCAATTCGAAATAAAATATTAACTGTGTTTGAAATTGATATACCAGAAACGACATGTGTTTAGAAAATATTGACAACTTCAATAATTGACAGAGTATTCTGTTCAATCCAAATCGAAACAATCAAATCTATCTTACGATCAATCGAATCAAAACCAAATCCAATCAAAACTTAAAACAATAATGAAAATTGATTTATTAAAACAAAATTATATACAAAAGTTCATTCTTATGCGACAGAGCAGATCCACGATATAAACAGAGTTTATGAGTATGTCATATAAATAGGTGGAAGTCATACCAGTGAGGTTGTTCGAGCTACGCCAATTTTGAATTGACAACTGCTGTAGCGGACTCCATGTTCTTAAACAAAATCGAACCTGTTGTTCGCTGTTTCTTATCAGTGGATGGCATCTTTTCCTTTTGACTGGTGAGCATTGCAACTTGATCTTCCAGAGCATGAATTCTGGACTGCAGCATTGGCACGTCGAGGTAATACCTTTCCAACCATGAGCCACACTGATCACATGGTGGAGCAGCTGGTTCGACTAGAGCAGTAGGGGGTTTAGATGAGTCACCTGGGGTTTCAAAAGGCATTTTGATGCCTAGAAAATTAGGATCACTTCGCAAGCAAGGTGGTAGGTTCTTCACGAAATCATATGCGGGTTTATTACATAGACCTTTAGAGTAGGGATACTCACTTGCTAGGTAACGTTCAACCTCTGAGTCAGAATATTCACTTACCATAATAGGGTTAGGGTTGACAGGTGCTTTTAGTTTATTTCTTGCCATGCGAGAGATTAACCGGGCGTTTTTCTTGCCTTTAGAATTGGCAGAGGGTTTGGCTTTAGGCCTTTTAGCCACGGGTTTAACAGCTTCGGTATCCTGGGTAACATAATTGGGTAGGCCAATAGGAGAATCGGGTAGGGGTTTAGGCAACAGAATACAGTAAGGCACAGGGGGTACTGATTTGCACTCGCTCACCACAGGTTTGTCAACCTGTGGTGGGCTCGAGTCTGCAAAATCATTGCGTTTAAGAAAATCCTTCCAACAGTCACAGTGTAACCCCAACTTACAAACTACAAGCATTTTAATCAACCCAAAATGAAAAAGACTGGTATCGGACTGGTTCCGTTTGTACCTTTTAGACATTTTAAACAAACTCCTATGCAAGTAGTAAGGCATGTTAAGCTTGTACCCCATGAAAACCATCATTAGCCGAAGGTGGTACAAGAAAACGAAACCATACCTGCCTTTGCAGGTGATGAACTGCTTGGTTACCATCAACAAGTCGTGCCAGTGTTGCTTGAGCATATTTGCGGGCAAACCCTTGTCACAAGAACTCACCCTTCGTGACTGGAAGAGTAATGTCCACGGGACATCTTCCACTTTACAATTTTTTGACCATTTCTGTCCGACAGCAGGCAGACCGGTAGCGAAACTGAGAAATTGCTCATCAATTTCCAATTACACGTCCCCAACCTTGGCTCGACAGCCATCAAAGGTTAACACGAATTGCCGAGCCACACCAGGGTTATAGCCATCAAACTTTCTTATGAACAGGAGCCATTCGAATTCCTCAAGGTCGCTGTAAGCGTCATCGAACATCAACAATGCCTGACTACCATTGGGTTCTGCCCTTACGACCGGGGCCATGGCGCGGGTGCATGGTAGGGTTTGGATTGAACACAAAAATACACAGTAGTAAAAATCGAAAGGACTAATAGCTACGAGCGTTCAAAGGGGAGGCAAATCGATATGTGCGTGTGAAGGTGGTGGGTTAGTTCACCGCCATGCACAACATTAATGGCACAGTACAACACTGTTTAATCAATTATGACACCACTCAAACCACATTAATCGGTTAACACAAGGATTTAAACGGTGGATCGTGATACCAAGGCACCATTGTATCGTTTGAAACCATGGATATTCAATATAGAATCAAACCCAAAGTTGATACGCGCCATGTGATAATTCAAACCATTAAATCCAAAATCCAAATGTTTCACCAGCGCGCCATGTATAACTTTAGATTATTGCCACTCGAATATGAAATCAGACTCACTTTTGCATAATCAAAGTTTACAAATCATTGCAACAAGATATTTCATAAAATCAATAGGTCAAAAAGCTGATAACAGTGAGGATCACATCATATAAAACAAGATCAATCATGACCCTTATGAAATCAAACATAACCCATAACTTAACATGCTCAATGCCATATCAATTAAGTTGCACAATCAGAGTGATAATAGGCGAATGGACAAAGTTTGAAAAATAAACCAAAGGTAAGTACCAATCAAGATATCAAATAAGCAGATCATGACAGTCCAAATAACGACAGAGGAATTTTCACGCTTTCAGTCGTGAAAACTAAATTGAAACCAATTTTCAAATGTCGTATGAAATGAAAACATCGTCTCTTTCCAAAATGCGACGATACCTTGACATTCAGGAGACAAAAGGTGTAGGTAGCTTATAAGGGCAATTGAAAAAAAATTGAATTGGCTGCCAACACATTGATGATGAAATATTAGAAAATGTTGATACTGACAAATTTGGGAAGAAAGAAGCTAAGCATTATATAAGATATCGAATTAAAAATATGTATAATATTTTTTTCAAAAATAAATCAGTAACAGTACAAGCTCAACTTTTACTATGTCTAATAAAGTCAAGAAAGTTAAAAGAAGCTACATCATTATTGGGTATTCAAAAGTTGACAAAAGATACAAAGGTGAAACAAAATTTCTTTGACAATATAACTAGTGTATTAAAAGCTTTTGGAAAATCTCGAAAAAAAGATGTCAATGTTGGACGTAGAGTTATACAAACAACACTTGTTTCATCTAGCAATATAAAAGATCGTTTGACACGACACATGGAAAAAACGATGAGAACGTTAAGAAAAACATTGTACAAACACAAAAAATTTCGAGTGCAAATAGATTCAAATGATGAACTTGCTTATTGGACAGTGATTTCTAGACAACCCTACAAAGATAGACTTGCAGAAAATGTTAAAGAATTGGCCCGTAATTGTTGGTTGACAGAATCTCGTGTTTCACCACATACAAGGGATGTGTTGTGAAAAAGAATAGCACAAAAACAATATGAAGAACATCCAAAACATATATTGCCAGTGACACAAATAGAATTGTTCAATAAGTTCAGAGAAGAGCACAAATAAGTTAAAATTTCAATCAACACATTTGTGCAACAAAAACCATGTTTTGTTAGACCCATCACTGTTCGTGACACTTGTTGTTGTCGTTATAATGTGAAATTTGAGTTATATTACAACACTTTTCTTGATTTTGGTAAAAAATTATGGCCAAGTACCTCCTCCTTCCACATTCCGTGATTTTATATTTGAAATTCTATGTGAAAGAGAAGGTGGTGAATTATTTTACCAAAAAAAATGCGTTGGTGGAAATAAATGTGATCGTTGTGGAAATATAAGTTTGTTTCACTCAAAGTATCCTATTGATATGAATAATCAATCATTTTATAATATAAAAATCAATTGGAAGAGATATGAATATATCAACAACACAACTCCACATTCTTCAAATGTTATTTCCAAAAGAATTGTTTTGAAAGTAGATAAAATCTGTGTGATAGATTTTTTGAAGAAGTTGGAGGAAGAAATTTATAAATACATGAAGCATTCACATAGAGCTCGATGGAAAGACCTACAATTCAAACAATCTCGTGAAGTATTTCCACCAGGGACAATTTTGTCTGTAGTTGATTTTGCAGAGAATTACACATTCGCTGCACAAAAAGAAATACAGAGTGAATATTATCATTCTGATCAAGTCACTATATTTGTCCACGTTCTATATAGACATGCTCAACGAAGTATTGATAACATAGAAAGAAACAACTGTTAATATTATGGTAGCTGCGGGAGGTATTTACCTCCATGTGTGAACTTGACGAGAATAGAAGACTACGAAGAGCAAGAGAAAACCCTAATGAGTTGGCTAATAACCCTATAAGTCTTGTCGGCTCAAAAAGATAATTTATATTAGGTTATTAGCCTCCAAGAGAAGAAGTTGGCCAGAAATAATAATAATATACTGAACAGACACATATCCAGAAGGAGAAGTCGGCCCCAACAAATCTGGCAGAACCAGTATAAATACAGGGCGCCAGTTCTCATTTGACAACAATCTCAAAATTGCAGTTCCCAGTTTGGTGCGCACTGCAGTTCCCAGTTTGGTGCGCACATGTGGAGGAGAGCTGCAGTTGCAGCTACAACAGTAGCTAGTTTTCAGTATGAGCTTGGACTCTCTTTTGGCTAGGGTTTGGACTATCTGATCATGTATTGTTGGTGCGCTATCCTTGGAGGAAGATGCGCTACACCTTGTTTGGCTATCTAGCCTAGGGTTTGCTTCCGGAGTAATTCTCAGTCAAAGTTAAGGTGCTCGGAGGGTGGTTTCTACCTATGGTTGGGTGACGAGGGTATCATCAATGGTAAAATGAGCACACCACCTTCTATATTCTAACACCAACGACAATCGACATGTTATTAAATAATATCATTTTAATATAAGTGATGATCGAGCACACGATACAAATTATGTACAACATTGTTTTGATCAAGTTTATGATTCATTGAAAGAACGTGGGATCAGATTCAATCGACATTGGATATGGTCAGATGGGTGTGTGGGTCAGTTCAAATCTCCACGATCATTCTATTGGTTGTGTCGTCTTCATAAAAAATCAAACATTACACATGTTACAAGGGAAAAACTCTCTATGGCCAAGGGTAAACCACAATAGATAGGTATGACTGTAGAAATCCACTCAATTCCAACATGTGATATATAAACTAATGTGCAATACGAGGAAGAAACCTACCTTGATCCAATCATTTGAAGTCGTTCCACCGTTGAGCACTTTGACCCAAATCTTTATATCTGCAAGAAGTTCGCAACAAACAAGCGATGCAAGTATATAGTGACAATATATAAAATGGGTTAGCACATCAGATAACACAATCCATTAATAAATATTACAAACATGCCCATGGATAATAAATATATATTTGCAAGATATCGATAGGACGGGAAAGGAGTATTTCTATTAATAATTGATCAACAAAAGTATCAACATTACAAACTTCCATGTCGGCACAGTTCGAAACCAAGAAACCAAGTTCCTTCCAACTGGGTCTCCACCACTTCAATCCTCCACCAAAGGCATGCTCATAGAAAAGAGGTAATGAGGTCCTCTCGACAATAAGGAAAGAGCTTGGGGGCTGAACACTGTGTTCAGACTTGAGGGACAAAGAGATGCATACTTAATATGAAGTAATTTCTCCAGAGTGACTTTGCTCTCAAATTTGAATGCTTTCTCCTCTTTTTCCATAGCTCAAAATTGTGCTCTTATAGCCTCCAGAATGCAACTGAAGGGCCGAGTCAGAATGTTTCTAGTATATGGAAGGCCAAAGATTAGAGATCTTCTATCGTGACATGGAAACTCGACCTCATTTTGTATTTTCTAGCACAAATCCCGATATATGCGAGCTGTAGTGGAGCATCAAGCATATACACATCTTGCAAAGAAGTTAGGGAGCGTATATGTGGAAAAATATATATTTTTGGCTCTGGATTTATCAAAAAGGGGTTGATAAGTCTGCATAGGGAAATGGAAAAAGGCCCTCTGTGCAAGATAGTAATGGTGAGGCAAATATTTCTATAATAGATGCCCCCTAATGTGTGAGATCAGAGAAGTATCTGCGATGGCCGAAATACATTATAAATAACCCAAAAGTGGAGTGGTAGAGAACCATCTAGACGAACTCAATTGCTCAATACAATGCAGATCCATGTGGAAAATATACCAACAAGTGTTCATGTCCATGAGTAGGAAAGTATAAATGCGGTTACATGTCAATAGTTTTCATAGTCACAAACAAGGCCCAATGAAACTAGTCTCAAAATCAATATGAAGATATCTGTATACCATGGAGTACAATCTAATCTCTCATGATCGCTGAAGTCAAATAGGTACTGGTCTAATGAAATGGAAGCAACAACTCAAGAAAGCTGCGTCCACAAAGTGATGTCTTCAAGTCTTCAATACAATCTGCCAATGGTGCAAGTCTACATCATGTGAATAAATGAGTTGGGGTCGAACACAATGAGACATTGTTTGATTACCGGTCATTGAGGTATACCGTTAACAAACGCGAGACAACCTACCAATGATGAAAGTAGGTATCAAGGCACCAAGTACATCTCTACAAATGTGAATAAAGGAGCTGGTGTCAAACACTTGAGAGATCCATTGATCAGGAGACATTGATGTATTCCCATCTGTCAATGGCGAGAGAGCCTGCCACTAATGACTGCAAGCCTCAAGGTAGTCATAAAAATCTAGGTCTCATATCCAGAATACATGAGCTGAAGTCGATGGAAAGAGACCCACTGAAAGGAAAGAATTAAGGAATCTCTCATCAGTCAACATGAGGAACAAAGCAAGAGCTTCATGATTTGGTGGAGATCGGACGAAGAACATGTTCACGAACCAACGAGCCTGTGTGTCTTTCGCATGTGCCAAATGCAAGCGTTACATAAAAAATACCCTCTGAATAGAAGCCAATGATGAAAACTATTGGAAAAGGCGAGGAAACCACCAATAAGGCTAATGTCATCCAAGACACTGCACGAATCCCAAAGTGTGAATAGATGTCTTGCCGTCGAACACAAGGGAAACCACCCAGTCAACGACCCATGATGAAATGTCAATTGCTAGTTTCAAGGTGACCTACCAATGATGAAAGTAGGACCAGGGTGCATCATAAAACCAAAGTGTCATGTGATTCTAAGACAAACTGAGGGTATGGATGACATGCAAAGTCAAGATTTTTGAGGAGTGGCCGACACAGGTTGAGATACTTCCTTTGAACAAGAGCATGATACATACGATGGACTCCGACAACATAGACTTAATGATGTGACAACTAGATGCAGGATGTATCCATAATGTTCTCTATAGTGACTGGAAGATTAACCAATCGATAGAGAAAACTCTGTAACGAGATCAACTTCCTAAGGCCATGCTAAACCGAAAATTATGATGACGCAAGGACTTGATAACTTTGTGCTATGTTCAAAGGCAACACGACTGCTGCCAATTACAATATAGTACTCCCTTCCCGCCTGCATTTTTTTGTTTTTTCATAACAAGTGAATGCTATGATACAGAGGAGGGAACGAGTGTCGCAAGTAAACAAAACTAGTTCCAGCAGTGGAACGTACCTATGCTCAATGCAAGGAAATGCATGTGGGAGATGGACACTCGGGGTGATGTTCCCTCTAGGGTATAGGGTGTCAAATTATGAAGGATATAAACAAGGCTTTGCTTGGTTGAGGATGCAAACTGCTTGGGCCATGGTTTATAACGCAAAGAGAGAACCGGCTAAAGGCTCAATACTGCAAGCAAGGACATGAGATGCAATCACAATTTAATGCCAAAAATGTCATTTTTTATATCTTTTAGTCTACTTGGTCTGAAAAATGGGTAAACTTGTGCCAAATATACGTCTTTTCAAATCCAATTTACGAGTGTGAAAGAGACAAGTTCACTCGACGATCTTTTCGTTTTTGATAGCGAGTTGGAAAAGAGCTTAACTAAGACTCATGATCTTTCAAATCCAATTTTAACGAGTGTGAAAAGGAAAAATCACTCGACGATCTTTTCAATTTTTAATAACGAGTCGGAAAAGAGCTTAACTAAGACTCGTTTTTTGGGAGTCCATGGGTAATAAGGCTGTGTGTGCATGAATGAGAAATGAGGCTTATTGTAAAGTCATGTATCGAATTCTAATGGACTCCCGGTCCTAAGGAAAAAATCTCGGCATGGGCACCAAATGAAAAAGAGGTTCTAACTAGGGTACCCATGTTTGGTAAGTCTCTACCATTTATTAATGATGCTATGATAACAGATGGAGGTTAATGCGTCACAATAAATGGGTTCATACCTAAGGCATAAAAAGTGGTAATTGGAGGATAATGCAAAACTGCACGATGTAGTGAATACCTATCCTATATGCTAGGTTATCAATATACCTGCCTGAGGAGATGAATGACCAACCATGACGTTGAAATCTGTAAGAAAATTGAGTCAAAACTACAAAAACCAGCTTAAAACCATTTTTGAATTAGTCCATTAGACAAAATAATACCATAAAACTATATCAAATGGGTAAAAATGTTTTATAAATAGTAATAAAATCAAAATTTACTATGTTTTATAAACGACGATCGCGGGAGCAATAGGCAACGGAATCGCAAACCATCTGGTCCAGGTAACTCTTCATCCCATCCTCTTCAAATTCAATGGTTTACAATTTTTAATTAGGCTCAATTTTTTTAGTTTTTAAGGGCACAAATTGAGTTTTTTGGTATATGCGGGTTTCTACTAATATGTTGCATATACGACCAGATATATGCCCTTGTGTGAACTACATGGGGCATATATCAGGTCCTACTAGCGACTGTTCTTGGATAACCTGCGTATACTTGCGCAAAATGGAAAAAAATAAGCTTCTAACTCAAAAATTGATTTGGTTTTTGGAGGATGGTGTTTGAGTGGAGGGAGAGAGAGCATGAGGAGGTATATGCAGCAGTGGATCGGGATCCGGTGGCTCACGACATTAAAAAGATGTGGTCTATACAAGTTTTGGGCTCTCAAAGGAATGAGGGCCCAAGTGAGGTTATTGGAAATGCTGGTGGGCTATTGGGATCCAGATAGCGAGAGATTTATCCTTGATGGACAACCATTAAGAATCTAAGTAGAGGAAATTTAATTCTTGACATGACTTTCACGCCAAGGAGAGGTTGTGGACCTCAAGTCACGCGGAGCTAGGAGTGGGATGAAGGTCGAAGAATATATCGAGGCCCACTATGTTGCCAGGACTCCCATGGTGGGAAGTCAAATCCCTATCCGGGCTATAGGTAACCTCAGCCTGAATATTATTGTTTGCATTCTTACCAGGATCATAGGGTCGACCTCGCTGCATCAAACATCGAGACCGCTTATGTTTTACACACTAGAGTGTGTGAGACCTACCGTGTATGATTGGTGTACCTCATTGCTGACCAATATGAAAGGTCAGCTGATAGAGTGCAAGAAGGGGGCAAAGCGAAACTTCGGGTTTGCCTCTATCCTTTTTATCTTCTTTTTCGAGTGGATCCCAAGCCCAGGACCTAGAGTGGAGATCATTCCTAGAGGGCCACGTGATCCATCTATGGCGCGATGGATCGAGGTCATGAGACGATAGGGGGGAGGTAGGGTGGTGACACCCTACAACGATGATTTTTTCTTCTGGTGGAGGAGACAAATCATAGCTCTGGATGACTATCCCTATGCAAGAATTGATTTCAGAGGTGATCCTGATATGCCGCTTCCACCAGGAGCCGCCTACGACGCCATAGGTAAACAATATTTTTTTATATATTTCATTTTTTGTATTTTTGTATTTAAAAGGAACAAAAATATTTTTTGGATGGTGTTTTTAAATATTAAATCGATACTTGTTTGGTTGCAGGCGTGGGTCTGCAACAACCAGAGGGATTCCTAGGACATAGGTGGAGGCACCGGGGAGATGAGGCAGTGGGAGGAGAGGTGGAGAGATTCCTTCAGGACATGCAGGGCAACGTGTCGCGTTTGACACAGAGGATTCCTATGGTTTAGGTGGAGGATCTACCTGAAGCCATGCAGAGGTAGGTTGTCAGTGTACCTAGAGCATGGGTATGACTCTTCTGGCGTCTCGCCAACGACGTGGTTTGCTATCACAAGACTCATCTGGCACCACAGGTGTAGATTTCACGGGACATGTATATCGACTGTATATGTATTTTTGAGGGGTTTAGCCCCAATTTTGTAATATAAAACACCATATTTTTTGGAAATATATAAAGAGGGATCTTCGACTGTACTTATATCTTACAATGTGTATATTGATTTAATGGTTTTCTTTGCTTTATTAATGTGACAAATGCCAATCCAAAACATGATTAGCGTAGGCATCAGATACATGATTAGAACTTCTAGGAATGTGAAAGTATGTAATAAAATCAAATTGTCTTTCTAAAAGACATACCTATAGGAATTGACGGAGTAACATCAGATCACGCACATGGTAAATATCGTTCAAATGACATACGACTAATTGAGTATCCATGTGCACCTCTATAAGTGAATACCATGTGAGATAGCATCGCACAATAATTCTATGATGGCGATGTATTCGACCACATTATTCATGGATGGCTCTAGGCATATGTCACCTGAAGACACCAATAGACCCTCGGGCAAGTAAATCACCCAAGCGATGGAAGCTAAGTTACGTGTATGATGACTGGCTCCGTCTGCGAATCCTACATAGACCAAAGAATCCATTGACATCTGCCAACAAAAGGGAAAACTTGATAAGCAAGCCAAAGATAAAAAAGGGGAAAAGGTGTATATGCACTAAATTTACATTAGTATACAAAGGGTTTCACCCAAGCCCATGGATCAAGCGTAATACCTTTTTAAGTAGAGCCCATTTATGGGCTTAGCCAATTTATTCCCTTCATAATATTCCAACTCGTAGGCTCCTTTTTCTTGAACACGTCGCACAATATAAGGACCGTGCGACATGGGTTTAAACTTGACTGCCCCTAGAGGTTCTTTGGCTTGGTCATACAAGAGGACCAAGTCACCCTCAGCATACAACCGGGGAAAGATAGACTTATCATACTGAACCTTGACATGTTTCTTGTTTGCCTCGATAGCCGTAAAGGCATCCCGACGCTGCTCATCAAGACTTTCTAGGTGTACAAGGCGTTGCTCTAAATCTAAAGTGTCAGGTAGGAGCTCAACTGCCAATTTGAGAGAATGGATTTTGCATTCAACGAGAAGTATCGACTCCACACTATGTACTAACTGAAAAGGAGAAAAACCGGTGGCAATCTTAACCGAGGTTTGGTATGCCCAAAATGCGGGATATAACATGATGTGCCAGTTGGAATTGCTCCGACTGACTGTTTTTTGCAAGATGGTCTTGAGAGACTTATTGATGGCCTCTACTTGCCCATTTTCCTGGGGGTAGTAAGGAGATGAGTGATCATGTTTAAACCCCAACTTAGATGCTAGTTCTATCATCATTTCATTTTGAAAATGATTGCCATGATCAATGACAATCTCACTCGGGATACCAAACCGGGCGATAATTTGGTTGAATACGAAAAAAGTTGCAGTCATCCCATCAGATTTCACGGTAGGCATGGATTCGGCCCACTTGGTGAAGTAGTCGAAAACCACGATAATGTGTTGATGCCCCCCAACTAAAGTTGGGTTGCAATCAACAAAATCTACTCCCCACTTAGTGAAGGGACCAATGGTAATGACTGGGTGAAGAGGGGCTGGGTGCGAGTGCATTTTTCAAGTGAACACCTGGCAGGGGTGACACTTCTTAACCGCTTCAATACAATCTTTAAAGATGGTGGGCCAGAAGTAACTGGCTCGCAAGATTTTTTGGGCTGCCGCAAGCTCGGATAGATGACCACCACAAGCCCCTTTGTGACAATCATTAAGGACTAACTCGGCTTCCTCGTGAGTTAAGCAACGACATAAGATACTATCTATTCCTTGACGATACAAAGTGTCGCCGATGATTGTATACTTTTTGGCTTGGTATCTAACACGCTGTCGATCATCTCGCGAGAGATGCTGAGAAAACTTCAAGGTTTGAAGATATAAAACAATATCTCCATAGCAGGGGTTAGACGACGAGACGAGGAAAATGTGTTCATCTGCAAATGAATCGACATGAATAACATCTTCATCTAATCGTGGGAAATCATATATTAACTCTGCAAAAACTAGTGATTTCTTGGACTTGGCCGAAGCAAAGTCGAGATCAAATTCTTGTAAGATGAAAATCCATTTATTATATTTTTTGCCTATGATACGTCTAGTGAGGACGTATTGAAATGGATTAACATCGACAACCACAGTAGTTTTGCAAAGCAATATATAGTGTCGTAAACGTTGGACTGCGTGGATGAGAGCCAAAGCTAGCTTTTCATCATGCGAGTAATTACGTTCAGGACCAACTAAATTTTGACTGAGATAGTAGATGATGTGCTCACGGAGCTCATCATCCTCCTGAACTAGAACCATACCAATGGTCTCTTCAGACGCGGCGATATACAACAAGTAATCTCTACTGTAATTAGGAGATTTTAGCAGAGGGGCCGATACCAAGGCCTTCTTTAAAGCATCAAAAGACTGTTGGGCTCACTCATCCCAGATAAACGGGGTGTCTTTCTTCAATAGGCACATGAAACCCTTAGTGATATTGGCATAATTCACAATAAACCGACGCAAAAATTTAGCTTTCCCTTGTAAACCGTGAAGCTGTCTGATCAAGCGCAGGGGAGGCAACTGAAGAATTTCCTCAAACTTAAGTGGATCTACCATGATCCCTGTCTCAGAGACTAATAATCCTAAAAGATGACCAGATCTAACACAAAAGATGCATTTATGAGGATTGAGTCAGATTCTATAGTAGCGACATCTTTCAAAAACCAGTCGAAGGCACGTAGCATGATCCACTCTCTTGTGAGAGTGAGCAGGAAGATCATCAAGGTAAGCTTTGACTATGTGCTTGAGATCATGAAAAGAGAAATTCATGGCTCGTTGGAAAGTTTCTCTGGTGTTTTTTAGGCCGAAAGGCATTTTCCAGTATGCAAACATGCCCCAAGGACATATGAATTCCGTCTTATGTTGGTCTTTGTGTTTGATCTAGATTTGGTTATAGCCTGAAACTCCATCCATAAAAGAAAATATTTCGCTTCCCACACACTCATCGAGAATCTGATCAATGAAAGGCATGGGGAAGTTATCTTTAGGACATGCCTTGTTCAGGTCGCGAAATTCCATACACACGCGGATGGTTCCTTTCTTTTTATTCACGGGAATGGGGTTGGATACCCATTCGATCAAGGGAATCGGGTAGATAAATCCAACATTAAGTATCTTCTCTACCTATGCCTTAATAGTGGGGGCCTTCCTAGGATTAACATCTCTAAGACATTATCGAACAATTTTAGCATCCGGATAAGTCCTAATCTCATGTTCGACAATACAGGGGTCGATCCCTTGCATCTCTTCATATGACCAAGCGAATACATCTCAGAATTCATATGATCAGAATCTCTTCTGGAAAACAATCTGCACCTATATTTACATTTTCGATCTTTCCAGGGGTACGAGAGATATCAATTTGGACGGTAGGATAAGTACTCGTCGTATTCCCTTCGACGTAAATTCCATGTGTATCAAGTGGAACTACGACATGATCGACTATTTCACTCAGGGTAGATCTAAAATCATCTTGCTCAATTCTTTCAAGACTTGGGAGAAAATAAGATTGATGATGCATATCGTCCCAAGGTCTCTTAGAAACATTCATGGCTTCAAGGATGGCCTCATCTGAAGGCAAAGTCTCATCTAAGAAATCATGTGAACAATATAATGAAGTGGCCCATACGGACCAAAGAACTGGATCCTCCTCAACCGTCTGCAAGGGAACAGTTTCGGGATCGACAGAAGAGTCAAGGATAGCTTGATATGCAATCTCTGTTGTCGATAGTTGCATAGCCATGCCAGCATGCGACTAAACTTCAATCGACGAAGTCAGAGAAGGTAGGGTCCAAGGGTCACTAAAATAAGAAGTGCAGAAAGTGATGGAATTCTCTACTGAAGCGGGCCTACTGGACATGGCATAAATGTGGTGAGTCGGTGTCGAGAAGTCGAAAGTACCCATGAGGGAAGAATACATTCCAACACTGATATTCTCAGTTGTCGGTTGAGAATTGTCGACCATAGGGATCGACGGTCCAACACATGCATTCGGGCTAGAGTACGCAAAGGATAAATGGTCGATCATCACAATATCCCCCTTATGAGGAAAACAAAGCATGCGGAAAATGAACGATACGATGACGACCATAGCATAAGTCCAATTGTGACCTAGTAACAGGTTATAATAGAGAGGTGCATCAACTACCTCTACTTCCACCTCTACCGTCTTCCCACCTAACTGGAACGGAAAGGTGGCGAGAATACCATGAGGCTAGAAGCAATGATCGTCAAATGCGGTCAACATGGTCGACGACTTTGAAAGGGTTGGAGAACCGATAGCTTTTCAACAGACTAAGGACATCACGCAAGCGACAACACCTTCATCAATGATTGCTCGTTTGATGGTATATTTAGAATACTCCACGTGGATTTGGAAAGTCACATGGTAGGGTAAGAGAGGCTTCACGTCTGTGACATCAAACTTGATGATATTAGAGCCACTAGGTTCTAGAGCTGCTAAGGCAGAGAGTAAGGCATTCCTCTGTGATGGACACGTCTGGAGTACCTCCAAAGAAGACATTGTGCAAGGTGTTTGGTCCAGATCCTCAACAATAGAGAAGTTCTGGGTGGCTCTAGCATTAGGGTTATGGGTAGAGCGCTTGAATACTCCTTTCAGAATATGAGGTGGTGGCTTTGGTTTCTCGATCTATAAATTCATCTCTGGGGGTGGAGGAGGAAATTCTAGGCTAGTACTAGCTTTTGAAGAGCTATAATCTCGAGAGCGAGTGGATATATTGATTTTTGCGTCGACCATATTGATACAAACACAATCACCATCTTGCAGTGGTGGGTTTTGAATCCTACCAGGCACATTTCCGACATTCGAAGAACTCGAGGCTAAGTGTTGGTTGTGAGGAAAAGGATTCATTAGAACAACGGGCGAAATATTTAAAAGCCTCGCAGCCTCTGCAAGTTTGGGGCATAAGTGTGTAAGGTGATCATCAGTACAAAGTTTACAAGGAAACTTAACCTTATGCTTTTCTTTCTTGCCCTCTCCAGCATTATCATTCTATTTCCCATTATTATTCTTGTCCTTGGGTTTATTCTTCCCACCTCTACGATTATTTCGACCTTTTCGTTTATTCCCATCTAGTTGCTGGTCACCATTTGGGTTTTTCGACGACTACACAGAATGTACATCCACCGATTGGGTGGGTTTGGAGGATCCAGATGAAGTTGATCCTCTGGAAGACTTCGTTGCCGAGTCTATGGACTTTACATTGGTGGACCCCACAATGCCATTGACATGGGGCCCAAGACTCTGTCTAGGATCATGAGCCGATCGCGATGCGTCGAGAAGAATGTGGTATAACATCCCAAACTGAGCATAGATCAAATCGAATTGTTGGGCTCTAAAAATGGCCTCTTCCTCGCTGAAGACCCCAGAAGTAGCAACGTCCTTTGAAATAGGAGTGTGCAAAGACTTTAAAAACCATTCTAAAATAAAGGTCGGGGGTATGGGATTCTTAACTAATCGTCTTTGCCTATTCCATTCCTGGATATGGTCCGAAATATGAGTGCCAGAACCCTGGGGTAAAGTTGACAAAAGTTCAAGGCCAACATTGTAACGAACGGGTAGTTGAAAATGGTTAAGAAAGGCTAGCACTAACTGTTGAAAAGACCCACATGTCCCCCTAGGTATCTCAATATACCATTGTGACACAATTCCGATAAGAGTGTGCTGAAACAATCGTAATCTAATAGAATCGTGATTCAAAGAATTCAATGAGCACCAGAGGTGAAAAGTAGTGACGTGATCACCAGGGTCCTCTCCATTCTTACCCTCAAACTTTGGAATGTCTGACAGAATCTTGGTGGGGATAGGGGGCCATGTGGGATCATGACTCACCGGGTCGTTCATTAGTTTAGACAAATTTGGTAGATTAAGCATGGCCAGAAAGGGAATACGGGGTTGCGACACCTGACCCCATCCTCCTGCAAAAGACTGAGTATTAGGAGCTGCGTTCCATCCAGGATTCTGGTAAGGACCAGAACCTTGTCCGAAATTAAAATATCCTCCTCCGAGCGGATTTATGAAAGATGGATTGGGCATCATTCCAGCAGGAATGTTCTAATAAGGGTTATGAAAATTGCTCCCAGTTGGATTAGTTCCAAACTGAGGGTTGTTAAAACTTCCCCCAACTGGATTAGATCTAGGTTGGGGGATGCCCAAAACATAAGACTGACCTCCTCTGGGTGGGAATCTAGAGGATTGAAGTGGATTCATTATGCCAAAAGTATTGGTCGAATTCGGCACCGAGGGGATATGGATATAGGGTGGAACTTTTCCACTAGCTTGGTTGTTCCATCCAGCCGTAGAAGGATTAGACCTGGGGTTAAGGAAGGGGACACTCCCTACATTAGGATTCGCTTGGGGAACATGAGAGCTACCAAATGGAAAAGGACTGTAAGGAGGTGTAGTGCCGCCAAGTCCAAGGATAGCATTATGGCCAGTAGCTGGGATGGCAGTCAAAAACTGTGAAGTGAAACTTGGCATACCATAAGAAAATGGACTAGTAGCCATGGGGATGGTATGAACATTGTAACTCGGCAAGTGGCCAAAACCCCCAAAAGGGTTAGAGGCAAGAGATGAAGCATTGAATATGGGCCAAGCCAAAGTACCCGTGTAGGCCTCCAGCACTGTAACTGTAGCGACTGCAGGTGTTGAAGGAGTGAAATTAACTATAGTGGGATTGGGAGTTGATGAACTCCTAGTTTTCTGAAGACTAGACTCAGTACTCATCCTTGTGGGATCACAAGTCTGAAAAGTGGATGTGTGTGTACCACTCCCGATAACTCTGCACCTTTTAGAAGGCAATAGCTCGAAAATCGGTGGTAACAGTAACAACCGATGGGACCTGCGAGGAAGCTGGTCTCACTCCACGACGACTTATAACTCTCAACAAATAAAAAGATATCCTAAGGCCAACTAGTAATCAAAGAGCATACCAAAAAGTCAAATGACCAATATGCATGCAAACGGGCTAAAGTGGCTGAGTGGCCTCCCTTGCTAAAGAAGGTATGCCTCATCTAGGAGGGACCTGAGACTCCCTGCTAAAGTTTGGAGGTAACATAATCAGTTATAAGGGACCTCGTAGGCTTAAAAACCAATCAGTCAGATCCCCCCGGAGAGGTAATATTCCATAAAGGTTGTGTGTTGTCCGACCCCTATCTGACTCAAGATACAAGTAGAATAACCCCTGCAAGTAACCTATGAGAAACCTAAGTCAATAAACTAATCAACCACTGTATAACCGATGGACAGGTGAACAGTCGTAAGTATGGATTACCATCTGGGGAGGGTAGCAAAGCCCGAAACCTTGAAAGTACCGCCTCTCACAGAGGTATGGATACTAGCAAGATCCCCAAATACGAATAAATCCACAGAAATATCTCTGACGCTAGGTGAGTATCCAGGGGTTAGCCCTTCAACAAAATTCACGTGACCTCGTGCGTAAGTCCGGTGTGAGTGGAGCCTCTTGATATTACCAATTATACAATGGATTTCTCAACTCCCTGTCTCAGACACATATGTTGATTTAATTACCTTGGAGAAGTTTACTCACAAAATCTTATTCCAAGGCACTAAATCCTAGGCTAGTTTGTGCACCCTAAACAATAAAATCGTTACTAATCAATTTTAGTTTAAAACATAAATTTTATTGGCCGTGATTACTTAAAAAGGAATGGGAATGAAACTCATGGTGTTATGACTCTGCATAAAAATAAAAATAGATATAATGGAAAGCCTAACTTTAACTTTTCAATGAATGATATGCTAAATAAAAATAGTGCAATCTTCAATTTTAACTCTGCAACTCAGAAGTAAAATGCAATCTTTCACTAAATGTGTTAAGCTAATTATAAAGGTTCCAAGAAAAAAATATCAACCAATGCAAAATACCTATTTTTTTTGTATTTTCAATGTATTAAAAAGAAAATGCATGGACTGATAAATGACTTGATATATAACTTCTACTGTGTATAAAAGAAATCAATCGAGCATAATACCAAGCAACTAAGAAGACAACCCAACTACCAAGGACAAATAAAAAAATAGAAAACAAAGAGAAAGACGCCACCCAAAAATTCAACTCCAAATAGATTTCCTGTCATCCTAGATCATCTCAACAGGCACCACAGAGACCTAAGAAGGCTCAGAGATCCTCAAAACCTACCCAACAGTCACTAACCAAGCAATAAATCAAGCAAGAAAGGGGAAGTGGTATATGTGATTTTTCAAGAGAAAAGGGTGTATATACGCCTCTTGCAGTGGGACAACAAGCATGTATACGCGACCATCAAGGTAAAAAGGGCATATATCTTTTAAAACAAGGCTAGGCAAGGGTAAAAGGATGAAAAACTCAACCCAAAGTGAACAGACTCTGTCCAACTATGATACGACAAGAAACACAAAGGAAAAAGAGCAATGTAAGAAGAAAATATACTTCAACCCTTAGAAGGAAGATTTATCCCCAGTGGAGTCGCCATTTATGTTACAAGGGAAAAACTCTCTATGGCCAAGGGTAAACCACAACAGACAAGTATGACTGCATAAATCCACTCAATTCCAACATGTGCTATATAAACTAATGTGCAATACGAGGAGGAAGCCTACCTCGATTCAATCGTTTGATGTCGTTCCACTGTTGAGCACTTTGACCCAAAGATTTACACCTGCAAGAATATTTTTATTAATCTCAAGATGAATCAACTTACAATGATTATAGAGACTGGACACCATTCCTCGATCCTGATCCTGGGCTTCTCTTCTTCTTTGTCCTCCAACTGCTTTGCTTGAATTCTCCTAAAGCTTGAGGAAAGACTAAAGGGTTGAGACAAAACGGATTCACCAATTGGGCAGAGTTTCTTTGCTATGATTTTTTCCCTTTGAATAGTACCCCTACCCCTTCTTTTATAGGCTAGAAGGAGCTAGGGTTTTAGGCGAACTCTCGGCCATGCATGGCTGGGAGTTCCAGTTAACTGACCCAAAGCTTTTCGTTCCGTCGGCAACTTTCCTGATTTTTTGCTTTGTTAGGTAAACGCTGGCTGTAGTGGGCCAGCCCGCGTTCCAATGTGTGTAGTATAAGGCCTGCCAGCGTTCCAACGTGCCCAACAGTGGGTTAGGGCGCGGGTTACTTGATTTAAGAGGTTTTTAAAGAGTCTGTTCAGCATGGCTTTGGCAATGAAGAGAAATGAGTTGGCCTGATGCCAGGTAAGCATGGATAGTGCAATTTAGGGTTATAATAGATGCCCCCTAATGTGTGAGGTCAGAAGAGCATCTGATGGCCGAAATACATTACCAATTCTTTACCAATCTATACTGATATGCTGAATGAGTGAGCCCAGGAATCAGGAATCAGGAGGTGCCATCTGCAAAAATATCAAATGTCTCACCGAGGTGGGCATACCCATGCTCGGGATAAATCAGAACCATGGCTACCAATCAAATACACTATAGATCCATGTCAAATAACTATAAAGAGTAGCCGCGAACAATACACGACGGAGCTACATCTCGAAATCAGAAAGATATACATAGAAAGTATCCATCTCTCAGAAGCTAATTCGGCCTGATGGCTGTACTTTAGAGCTCGAGCAACAACTTCAAAATCTTCTAAAACTCGGGTAGGAGTGTAATATGAGTGTACAACTGCACTACCCAGAGGTCTTCGATGGCTCGTCGGTTATGGACTTTGATAATCTTGATGACCGGACTGAAGGCTTCAGTGATTTCGAACAAAGACTTGATTGGACGTTCAGGATGGTCGGGTATGCGGACAAGAGACATATTGCAGAGGGGCCGACTCAGGCTAAGTGACAAACTTCCCTTGGACAATAGCACGACAAGTGATAAGACTCAGGCAACATATCTGTTAATCATAAGTCTACGAAGCATGAGGCAACGTACACTCTCCATATGTTTGGAAGAGTAACCAAACGGCGGAGGACACAACTCAATATAGTGAGAAAAGCTTCCTAAGGTCGTACTACATCCCAAATTCTGATGAATCAAACAGATAGATGTGCTTTATCCAACGGCGACTCATAATGCTGTTAATAAAGAAAATACTTTTCCCATCCTCTTTTTGGGGTATATTTGATTTTTTTTTTTTTTGTTCTTTTTGATGATTTTGA
>ML778446.1:965499-985012 GCA_009831015.1 Picea engelmannii
ACCCAATGAACACCTCAGACTCACTTGACATCTTCCATAGTGACGAAAGATAACATTAATGACACGTCCATGACACGTTTTTCAAAAGAAACGAAAGAAAGTAATAGCACAAAGACTATACATATGTTACAAAAAGTTACCCATAGTGACTATTCTATGAGTAATACTTCTTGAGGTAGAGCCCATTCCTAGGCTCCGCCAAAGCATTCCCTTCAAAATCGACCAAATGATAAGCGCCCTTCTTTAAAACTTCCTTAACAATGAAGGGTTCGAACCACATGGGTTTAAACTTTCCTGCCCCCAGGGGGTCCTTGTCTTGGTCATAAACCAGGACAAGGTCGCCCTCAGAGAAAACCCGAGGACGAACGGACCTATCATATTGACACTTAACCTTATGTTTATGAGCCTCATTGGCCAGGGCCGCATCACAACGCTGTTCATCAAGCTGCTCAAGGTGTACTAACCATTATTCAAGTGGAGAAGTGTCTGGCAATAATTGTACTGCCAATTTCAGAGATGGAATTTGACATTCGATGGGCAAGACTGCCTCCAACCTGTAAACGAGTTGGAAAGGTGAGAAACCGGTTGCAGTATTAACTGATGTTCGATAAGCCCATAATGCTGAGTATAACATCAAATGCCAGTTAGATTTGGCTGAGTTGATGGTTCGTTGTAGCATTGTCTTAAGAGTTTTGTTCACAGCTTCCACTTTCCCATTGGCTTGGGGGTAGTAAGGTGATGAATATTCTTGCTGTAACCCAAGATTTGACGTTAACTCGGACATCATTTGGTTATGAAAGTGACTTCCATGGTCAGTGACAATCTCTCTCGGGACGCCAAACTATGCTATAATTTGGTTAAATAAGAAGAGAGCTGCAGTCTCTCCATCATCTTTGAACGTCGGCATAGCTTCGACCCACTTAGTGAAGTAGTCGACAGCCACAATGATATAGCGATGCCCCCTGGATGATGGGGGGTTGCAAGTAGTGTAATCAATCCCCCACTTAGTGAAGGGACCAACGGTGATAACAGGAAACATAGGAGCAGGATGTGCCCTGATATTCCGTGAGAAGACTTGGCACGGATGGCACTTCTTGACCGACTCGATACAATCTTTGATAAGTGTGGGCCAAAAGTAACCTGCTCGTAAAATATTTTGGGCTGTTTCCAACCCGGATAAGTGACCGCCACAAGATCCTGTATGACAATCGTTGAGCACTATGACGGCCTCCTCATGAGTGAGACATCGATGCAAGATACAATCTACACCTCTCTGATACAAAGTATCATTGAGTATAAGATAGTTCTTGGCATGATGGCGTATCCGCCGACGCTCGTCGTGAGAAGCAGAGGTAGGACACTTCAAAGTCTGGAGATAGATCAGTATATCTCCGTACCAGGGGTCAGACGATTCAATCAAAAACATATCCCCCCGGATAGGCGATTCCTCAGGCACAACGTCACCTGACTCAACCGGAGGTTCTGAAATAAGCTCGGCGAAGACCAATGACTTCTTGGACTTGGCTTAAATGAAGTCTAAGTCAAATTATTGGAGGATGACCATCCATCTATTGATTTTTCTTCCGATAACTCGTCGTGTCAACATGTACTGAAATGGATTCACGACAGCTACGACAGTGGTCTTACGAAACAGAACATAGTGACGAAACCGTTGAACAGCATGGACTGCTGCCAACACAAGTTTTTCGAGATGGGTATAATTAAGTTCTGGTCCTACGAGGCCTTAGCTCAAGTAATAGATCATGTATTCAGACAACGAATCATATTCCTGAACTAAAACCATACCTATGGTTGACTATGCAGCAGCTAGATATAATAGGAAATCCTTGTTATAATTCGGTGGCCGTAGTAGAGGTGCAGTCGTAAGGGCGTGTTTCAATGCGTCGAAAGAGCATTGTGCTGCTTCATCCCAGAGAAAAGGAACGTCTTTCTTCAGTAAACGCATGAAGCCCTTGGTGATTTCGGCATAGTTGGCGATGAAGCGTCATAAGAAGTTTGCCTTGCCTTGAAGACTCTGAAGTTGTAAGATTGTGCGTGGGGGGGGCAACTGGATTATTGCCTCCACCTTAAGAGGATCAACCATGATCCCCATTGTTGAAACGATGAAACCTAACAAACGTCCTGACGTGATGCAAAAGCTGCACTTGTTGGGATTCAAGCGAATGCGGAAGTAGCGACAGCGTTCGAAGATGAGTCTGAGGTGTGTAGGATGATCCTTTCACTTGCGAGAGCGTGATGATAAATCATCTAGATAGGCCTCGACTATATGTTTGAGGTCATGAAATGCAAAAGACATGGCCCGCTGGAAAGTGGCTCCAACGTTCTTGAGACAAAAAGGCATTTTTCGATAGGCGAATGTACCCCACGGACAAATGAATGTCGTTTTGTGTTGGTCCTCAGGTTTGATTTGGATTTGGTTATAACCCGAGAAACCATCCATGAACGAAAAGGCTTCACAACCGGCGCACTCATCAATGATCTAGTCGATGAATGGGGTTGGATAATTATCTTTTGGACATGCCTTGTTCAAATCACAAAAATCGGTACAGACACGAATTGTGCCTTGTTTTTTATCGACTGGCAAGGGATTTGACACCCATTGAGTCAAGTGAATAGGGTATATGAACCTTGCCTTAAGCAATTTCTCAACCTCAGCCTTGATAGTTGCTGCTTTCCTAGGATTAACTGGATGAAGTTTTTTTCGAACTGTCTTAGCGTCAGGATACGTTGTGATTTCGTGTTCAACTATTTTCGGATCGATGCCTGGCATTTCCTCGTAAGACCAGGCAAAAACATCGCAGAATTCTTTAAAAAGATCCGTGTAAATCTGAATCTCTTCGGGGGAGATATATGCTCCAACGAAGACATTCTCCACGATGTCAGGGTTTCGGGAGATATTGATAGGTATCGTGGCAACGATAGTCGCCATATTTCCCTCAGCATAAATATCCTGTGTAGCCAAGAGGTTAATGGGACAAGGCTGATCTCCCGTCATGGTGATAGTGAATTCTCCTGCCTCGATTCGGTGTAACTCTAGGAGTAAATATGATCTGTGATGAAGATCTTCCCAGGGTTTTTTCGGACCAGTCATTGCTTCGATTATTGCTTCATCAGAAGGCAAGACTAAATCTAATGAATCGGTGTTGGCAAAAGAATCCTGAGCCCAAATAGGCTCAAGGAGTAGATCCAAATCTTGTGCGGGAATCGGATCAGGAGTAGCTGAAGCTTGCTGGACCAAGGAGTATGTTACTTCAGCGGCCGACAGGGGCGTAGACATGCCCGCATGCCCTGTTGCATCCATCGTGTCTAATGGGGAAGGAAGAATCCACGGATCCTGAAAGTAAGTCGTGTGGAAGGACGAGACGTTAAAAATCTCAGTCTTGTGGTGAGTCGATAAAAACTTGACATCGCTATGAGGAGGTGGGTAATCAAAAGTACCCATCAAATATGGGCACAAACCAACTCCTACATTAACGACACCGGCTTGATAATTATCAACCATGGGAACCATGGATGCCCCAAAAGCTGGGTCAGGTCGAGAGAAGGATAACTGATCAATAGTCACTATACGACCTTCATGTGGAAACAATAAGACTCAGAAAATTGTAGCGACTACCGCTTGCATTGCATAAGTCCAACTACGACCTAACAATAGATTGTAGTCGATGGGGGCATCAACTACCTCTACTTTGACGCACACGATCTTCCCCTCTAACTGCACTGGGAAAGAAGGAATGATGCCATGCGGTCGGAAAGAACGACCATCGAACTCAGTGAGGAGAGTGTGTGACGGAGACAACTCGGGTTGACCAATGGATTTCCAGCATGCTAACGACATAACACAAGTTGAAGCACCCTCATCTACCACCGTGCGGAAAATATTTCGTGTAAAAGTTTTCGTGGGATGAGCCACTACTATCTGAAACGCGACGTGGTAAGGCAAATGAGGTTTCAAGTCAGTCATATCTAACATGATGGTACCTGGGTTACAAGTCTCAGTAGAGCCTAAAGCAGTCAACAAGGCTTTCCTCTGAGTAGGGAAACCTTGGAGGACCTCCAAAGTAGACATAGCACAAGGGGTTTGGGATAAATCTTCCACCACAGAGTAGTTCTGGGCGGCCTTTGCGTTTGGATTGTGAGAAGCCCTCTTAAATTCACCCTTTGGAATGCGTGTCATTGTTTCACCCAACGTCTTCTCAATCTGTAGAGGAAGAGATGGGATCTCAGCTTCCTTTCCTTTCTCAGGGGCACTTGGTTTGCTATAGTCGTGCGCTCTAGTCGTTATGAAAGCATCACTTTTCACCATATATACGTTCGCGAAAGATGAATTATTTGGGGGAGGGCAGTTTTCTTGGCTGCCCGCCTCGGCGCTTGTAGAGGCTTGAGTTAAATTTTGCCCAGGTTGAAAGGGATTAGTCAACACGGCTTGTTGTTGCCGCGTGACAAACTTCTGGGCCTCTGCAAGTCAAGGGCATAGGTGGGTTGGGTGGTCTTCCGCACATAGGTTGCACGGATACCTCGCCTTCCTCTTTTCTGTGGTGCCCTCGCCAGCATTATCATTTGGTTTTTTATCCCCCTTACTCTTCTTGCGTTGTTTTTTGTTGCCTTTGAGATGCTGGTTGGCCTTTGGGTTAGTCGTCTGTACAGAGTGTACTTCCGACATTTGAGTAAGAGGAGCAGCCAAAGCAGTAGTCTGGCTGGCCGCTGACTGTTGTATAGATAACTGCTGCAATTGTTTTGTCAATTGCTCAGCGGGCTTAGTTTTTGCCGAACCAACTATACCATCAGCATGTGGTCTGACTCTCTGTCTGGTTTTATCCAGAATCGAGTGTGGTGCATCCGGCAGGATGGTGTACAATAGACCAGATTGAGAATAGATAAGCTCAAACTGTTGAGCCCTCATGATGGCATCTTCCTTGGAGAAAACCCCTGAATTTGCGACGTCTTTGGATAACTGCGGAACTAAAGACTTAAGGAACCACTCAAGCAAGAATGCTGGTGGAACGGGTACCTTGATAAGACTCTTTCGGTGGCACCACTCTCGGATATGGTCAGAGATATGGTCCGCGGTCGTCTTCTTGAAATTGGCTAGCAACTTTGTGCCGACATCGTATCTCACAGGTAACTGGAAATGGTTAAGGAAGGCCATCGCCAGTTCGCCAAAAGAAGAATATCGTGAACGATCAAGCTCTATGTACCATTTCGCGGCACTCCCGATAAGAGTGCGTTGAAACAAACGCAACTGGATGGAGTCATGTTTCAGTGAGTTGGATGAACACCAAAGGTGGAAAGTAGTCACGTGATCACCTGGATCTTCATTAGGCTTGGCCTCGAACTTTGGAATGTCCGAAGGCAACTTCGTCGGCATAGGAGGCCAATGTGGATCGTGACAGATAGGATCATTCACCAACCGTGTTAAATCTGGCAAGTGTAACGTCGCCAAGAAAGTTAGTTTGGGTTGCTGCTGATAGCTGGGATAAAAGGGTCCTAGAGTTTGACTGGCACCAGGTTGCCAGGAAAAGTTTGGCTGCTAGCCCGGGTTTTGGTAGAAACCGTGGCCATGACCAGCGTAAGGGTTTTGCATTTGAGGAGACATCATTTGCTAATTCCCCATGAAGGACATAGGATGTTGGGCGTTCATCGTGTTTGACGGACTTTGGGAAGGATTACCCCATGCTGGTCCCGAGGGGAGAGGCATAGAAGTCTGTCCGGGGTTCCATTGACTGTGGAAAGAATTACCCCAGAGCGACATTCTAGATGAAGGAATGGATCCTTGGCCTGAGTTCCAAGGTCCTGGTATATGTGCCCCCAGCGCAGGAATAGTACCTTGTGCTGGCGTAGACTGTCCAAAAATGGGTGTGCCCCTCGATGGGAAAGCAGTGGATGCAAAAGTGTTATTACCAAATGTCCCATTCCAAACAAACGGTGACAAACTTACCGACAGAGTTTGCGCAAGTGTTCCTTGACTCTCGGCTCCAAATGGACTCGTGTGTGCAGGCTGCCCAGCGGACTGCTGAGGCGGACCACCAAGCGAAGGGGACGAAGGAGGGATATGACCTCCAGCGTAACGAAAAGCATTGAAAGGGACAGGAATGCCCCCAAGTTGACCTTGCAGAGGAGCGTTAGAGCTCCCTGCCCCCAGACCCAAAGTCTGTAAAGTGGAGGTAGTGAGTGCAGGACTTGTACCTGAACTAGGCATACCGTATGAAAACGGAGGGCCGGTCGCACTAGGTGTGTAAGGAGGTGTGGCTGCCACGATAGATGGGGTCGTTCCACTGTGCGACGTAGTTGCGGCCGAGACCATGGTGGCCCGGATCGTCGACAAAGGCAAGTTAGGAGAAGCTTCTCCTGTGGTAGTAACAATTATGGGAATGGAAGAAATCCCAGTTGAAGTAATAGAGATTGGTTCCATAACTGGGTTAGGCGCTGATAGGCGTTCGTAAAATTGAATTGGCACAGTAATATCCGGCCAAATATCAATGTCTGAGGTTTCAACCGATCCAATATTGGCGGTTGATTCCTCCGGGAGTTGTTCGGGCTCAATGGTTTGAAACCCGGTTGCTTCGAAAGACCCTTGTTGGTCTAGCTTCCGCCTCAAAGGTGGCAGGGGTGGCTCCAGTATAACCGGCGACAGGGCCAGAAGCCTTCGTGACCGGCGGAGCTCTAAATCCTCCACTGTGTGAGAAGATTCACGACACGCTAAGGTATTCTACATGAACAAACAATAACACTCACTAAAAGAAAGCCCCTAGAAGATAAATCAAGCAAGCACTAAACTAGTTGGAAGAACAGTTACAACAACCAACACTAGAGAAACTTACCGGTGCAAGTGCAACTCGAATACGGAAGCACCCTCCGGGTATACTCTACAAAGCATGGCCCGATGTCTGTCCTAGGTACCGCGGTATACCCCCGCAGTCACCCGTGTATGTCCCTAGAAAAGATTGGCAACTAGTTTTCCAGCACGTGAATAGTCACCAGGCGGGTACAGTCGACAGTCGGGTAGACCACAATGAGCAGGGTATCAAGCCCGAAACCTGTCAAGGGTATCGAGAGCAAATGGTCCAGATGACAACTGAGGACCTTGAACAGATTTGAGACCCATGAAGCTCTGTGGCAAATGCAAACGACGAAATCCCTTAACAAATCCTCGATATGTGTTCTCCACAACGCTCGGTCCAACTTTGGAGGGGTTATCTCCGCTACCTTTCCTTATGCAACCTCGTGTTTAGCCCTGTGTTAGAGGGGGGTCCCGGATAACTTTCCGTAACTGGACTTCTACACTCCCTATTGACAGACTCCAATGTTAAGTGTGGGTGGCCTTGGAGAATTTACTCTCCAACCTATTCCAAGGCCCTATTCCTGAGCTAGTGTATGCACCCTACAAACATAAAAGTCTAATTGATTTTAATTAGTGTTGCTTTTAATGGGCTTCTTTAAGTCATAAGGTACGAAAGTGAAACTGATGGTGTGTAAAAAGACTCAAAGCAAAATGAACAAAAAATGCTTGGAAACAAAAACTTTTACTAAAATGCAAAACCAACAACTTTTCAACAAGAAAGACTTCTTTTCTTTTCAAATTTACTAAGATTTCATGCAGTAAATATGACAGAATTTCGCTCAAATCTGTGAGCTACTTATACTCTAAATGCACTGCAAAACTTATGCAAAAAGACTTCTTTCCTAGCTACTGATACAACAACACAATCTTCAAATCAAGAAGAAAATGAAACACGATTTTTTTTTTTTTTTATTTAATTGCAAAATGACGCAACAAGGAAAAATGCCGACAAGCACAAAACCGAGAGAACGAAAATAAAAATCTGGCCTAAAGCGCAGATCGCAAAAGAATCAGAGCAAAGATGCAAAAAACCAATCAAGAAAGCACCGATTCTAATACTTGTCTAAAAACCATAAAACAAATATTTTTTCTCTTTTGTCTTTTCTATCAAAACATCAACTAACAAACACATGCTAAGGATAAGATACCCTAACCTATTGACTGTGCAGCTCCAGCCTCTATACCCCTGAGAGGAGCTCTTCTCACCACAGGAAGGGATGACTGCCCCACCCAAGCTGAAAAGCTTCCAATCAAGCACGCGACTGTCACCAAGACAACATGCGTGCGAACGCGTGCTGAGCTACAACAGCGCGCGGGTACCCGTGGTCTAAGCCTAAACAGGCCGCGGGTCTGTATAAAAGCTAAGATAAAACAACACACAGGCAGCCCAGACCTGAAAAAGGCCTCTGGTATTGACAACCAGGGTCTCAAAAAGGCTTGGATGCTTCTACTTTAAAAGAAAAGGAAAATTTACAAAAAAGAAAAAAAATGCAAAGAATGACTAACAAAATAAGGCAGACTAAAAAACAAGACAATGAACCAGCAAGACCCAGACAGGATCTAGAAAGCCCCCTGAGAAGGTAAACTTCTGACAGGGAAGAGGAGACTTCCTTTCAAGCTTCCTGAACCCTACATGCTACTGAAACCTCTGCAACAAGCGTTCAAACGCGGGATACAGAAGGTTAGGGTGCGGGTCACACGCGTGCAGGCCTTCTGCAGACCGCGTGTACCTCTGTGTGTCCCGATAATAAATGTCAAGCCACAGTCAAGGAAAAAATGGTATTGATAACCAGGTTCCCTGCTAGCTTTTGACCTAACAGAAAACAATTAAACAAAGAAACTGAAACTCTACTTCTTTGAACTACCCAAAAACCTTTAATGAAATCCGGAAATCCTAAGAGTAAATCTCTCTAGTGGAGTCGCCAATTCTGTTGTGGGGAAATTCTACCCTACGAACTAAAAAGCTAGGGCTTAAACTTGCATGCAGATCATGACCCTTAAGAAATGACTTTTAACCTTCTACCCCAAACCTGAAACCCTTTTTCACATGCAAACATGGGAAGAACCAACTAACCTTTTATCGTCGGTTGATGTAGATCCTCCGTTGCGCTTTATCCCCTTGCTTCTGCTGTTCCTTCCAAAAAGCGATCTTGCAATCAAGACAAAACTATGCATGCATGCTATTGTTCTACTAGAGGGTTAGAGTTTAAACACAAATTGAATAAAACATATAAAACTTGTGTATTTGGGATAGGAAAAGTATCTTTTTATTAATCTCAAGATGAATCAACTTACAATGATTATAGAGACCGGCCATCGTTCCTCGATCCTAATCCTGGGCTTCTCTTCTTCTTTGTCCTCCAACTGCTTTGCTTGAATTCTCCTAAAGCTCGAGGAAAGGCTAAAGGGTTGGGACAAAATGGATTCGGCAATTGGGCAGAGTTTCTTTGTTATGATTTTTTCCCTTTGAATAGTACCCCTACCCCTTCTTTTATAGGCTAGAAGGAGCTAGGGTTTTAGGCGAACTCTCAGCCATGCATGGCTGGGAGTTCCAGTTAACTGACCCAAAGATTTTCGTTCCGTCGGCAACTTTCCTGATTTTTTGCTTTGTTAGGTAAATGCTGGCTATAGTGGGCCAGCCCACGTTCCAACGCGTGCAGTATAAGGCCTGCCAGCGTTCCAACGTGCCCAGCAGTGTGTTAGGGTGCGGGTTACTTGATTTAAGAGGTTTTTAAAGAGTTTGTTCAACATGGCTTTGGCAATGAAGGGCAATTAGTTGGCCTGATGCCAGGTAAGCATTGATAGTGCAATTTAGGGTTATAACACCAGTGGAGTCGCCATTTATGTTACAAGGGAAAACTCTCTATGGCCAAGGGTAAACCACAACAGACAAGTATGACTGCATAAATCCACTCAATTCCAACATGTGCTATATAAACTAATGTGCAATACGAGGAGGAAGCCTACCTCGATTCAATCATTTGATGTCGTTCCACTATTAAGCACTTTGACCCAAAGATTTACACCTGCAAGAAGTTCTCAACAAACAAGCAATGCAAGTATATAGTGACAATATATAAAATGGGTTAGCACATCAAATGACACAATCCATCAATAAACATTACAAACATGCCCATGCATAATAATCATATATTTGCAAGATATCAATAGGACGGGAAATGAGTATTTCTATTAATAATTGATCAACAGAAGTATCAACATTACAGACTTCCGTGTCGGCACGGTTCGAAACCAAGAAACCAAGTTCCTTCCAACTAGGTCTCCACCACTTCAATCCTCCACCAAAGGCAAGCTCATAGCAAAGAGGTAATGAGGTCCTCTCGAAAATAGGGAAGGAGCTTGGGGGCTGAACACTGTGTTCAGACTTGAGGGACAAAGGGATGCAGACTCAATATGAAGTAATTTCTCCAGAGTAACTTTTCTCTCAAAGTTGAATGCTTTCTCCTCTTTTTCCATAGCTCAAAATTATGCTCTTATAGCCTCTAGAATGCAACTGAAGGGCCGATTCAGAATGTTTCTAGTATATGGAAGACCAAAGATCAGAGATCTTCTGTCGTGACATGGAAACCCAACCTCATTTTGTATTTTTTGGCACAAATCCTGATATACACGAGCTGTAGTGGAGCATCAAGCGTATACACATCTTGCAAAGTAGTTAGGGAGTGTATATGTAGAAATATATATATATTTTGGCTCTGGATTTATCAAAAAGGGGTTGATAAGTTTGCATAGGGAAATGGAAAAAGGCCCTTTGTGCAAGATAACAATGGTGAGGAAAATCTTGCTATAACAACACATTGTTGGAATTTTTTTGACATTGGTCATGGAAAAGGAGAGCACGATGGTGCAGGGGCATGTGTAAAATGAACACTTTGAAGGTATTAGATGAACCCTCATGCTGATCGATTTGAATCTGCTGATCAAGTTGTTGAATAGTGAAAAATGACGCTAATCCATTAAAATAATCCATCAAGGTATGTGCACAGGTGTGTCTATATATACATGTTACACATGTACACATGATATTTTTATTCATGTGTTCAAATTTATATTCAATCTTCAATCATTTTCTTGAGAGATTTCAAGTTAACAAATTCTTGTCTTGTGTAGGTTTTTTTGGTATGTTGGAATCCAGGATGTAAATAGATCAATCTCGTATGAATCCGGTACAATACATGAGACATGAAAAATGCATTTAGTTAAAACAAAACGCATTTAGTTAAAACAAAACGCTATCAAAATGTGTTTTCATTTGATAGAAGAAATGAGTCTTGTTTTTGTTCAGTTTACATAGATGACACAAAATCCATAGAGATTTGCGAAAACGAAAATGAAGAATATGTTGAATCTTGGAGACATACCAAACTTAATATAAAAGGGAACATGCCACTTGAAATCTCAAAGGAGATGGAAACAAGTGAAACTATAGTGTCAGTTGATGGTGATAGAGTTTATGATCTTGTTAGAGAAGGTAATTTTTATGTTTAAATTTTTTAAATAACTTGTAGATGTACTTGTGTGATAATCTAACATGAACTATTTGTTGTCCAATATATTAATTTTTTTGCAGGGGATGTGTTTGTCATGATTGCACCTGTAGACAACAATGAAAACGTGAAATATTATTTGATGCGATGCACAGAACAAAAGATGAGGTTATTAGAAGATTTTGATGATAATGATTTTATATATGAAAGAGGATCCATCGTATTGAAATGATGTTTTTTTCAAGAAACCCATCAAACCAATACTCATGTTCACTTTCAAGACTACCGGTTAGATGTCATAAGTTGTCAATATAGTCATTTGGTATGTGCAACACGCATAAAGTTAATAGAAGTTCAATCAAGAAAAAAAACAAAAAATAGAAAATGGAAAATGTCCAAAGCCGATCATGAACGAATAATTGAAGATGGAATACCATTACGATTTCTTTAAACAAGTGACATGCATACATTCCAGAATAATTTATATTTTGCATTGAAATTACACGTATTTATGAATATCTAGGAGTCTACAATCATTTCGAGTTTAGTTTACTTTCATGGTCCATTTAATTAAGAAAAGTTATATTTTTGATGAATTATAAAGTTTACCAAGCCTTATTTACAATTTCAGGGAAGAACCTATAGATTGTATCTAGGGAACCTAAACTGACCTATACTTTGGATGATTATACTTTATTCCTATAAATTATCCAGATCGTATACACAAATCCTTTAATGCATGTAACCAATATACTACATATAGGATTTGCATTCATTATTTGCAATGATTGTTCAATGTTTTTTCATATGAAGAGGATAACTTCATATCAAAACTAGGACCCATTTCCATGTCATTATAAGGGACTATTGACATGGCTTAGAAAAAATTTAAAGACATCTTTAAAAGTATGATTAGCATCCTAATTAAAGAATTCAAGGTAATACATATGATTAACATCCTAATTAAAAAATTTAAAGACATCTTAAAAAGTATCAATTTTAATTATGAAATTATGAATTTTGATTCCAAATGTGTTGATATTATATTAAATTGTTAAATTTATGCATTTAGATTTCAATATCTTGAAGCAAATTGAAAACAAAATTGAAATTATGAGCTACTTGAAAAATGTGTATGATGAACCTAACACTACTTATATTCTACACATTAAACATAGTTTTCATTGAGTTTGATTGAAAAAAACTTAAGTTAAAAACGAATTCGATTTTGTGGCCTGATAACAAAAGATAAAAAATAACAGGTCATCTACTAAGGCTTGGTTTGTTGCGTTAAGATTTTCATAATTTTAATTGAATTAATTATAGGTGTCATATTAATGGAATTAGTGAATACTTCCAATTTGCAAAGGATTGATAATTTCCATCAACCATTTTCTACCCTTTTTCGATACATAAACAATTTATATCAATAAATTTTTTATTGAAAATCGCTTACTTATATTAAAGTATATTTTAATTTTACACATTAAAATAGGTTCTAAATCATGTTTTTATTTCAATTTTTATTTCAAAGTACATATTTTTATTTCATATTTTCTTGAATAAATATATTGAAAGCTTGAAAAGAAACCAAAGACTAACATAACCAGTTTAGTGTTGGACTGTCATAGTGAATACTTCCATTAATGGTATAGTGAATACTTCAATTAATGGTAGATGTCATATTAATGGCATTAGTAAATAATTCCAATGTGAAGAGGACTAATAATTTCCAAATCACCATTTTTGATACATAAACAATTTATATCAATATAAATTTTAATGAAAATTGTTTACTTATATTAAAGTATATTTTAATTTTACATACTAAAATAGATTCTAAATCATGTTTTTATTTCAATTTTTATTTCAAAGCACACATTTTTATTTCACATTTTCTTGAATAAATATATTGAAAGCTTGAAAATAAATCAAAGACTAACATAACCAGTTTAGTGTTGGAAATAAAACAACGATGTTTATAAATAAAATGAAATAAACATTTTTAATTTCAACACAGTATCATAAAACATAAATTAACCTTTTTTTTTCTTGTAAATAAAGTAGGATCCTTATATTAATAACTAATTATGTCTATACAATGCCACCTATTAGCCACATGTTCTTTCACAAAAGGAAAAACAAGAACATGTGGCTTTTAGCAAAAGCTTATCCTTTCACCATCATAAAAATTGAAATAATAAAATCATAAAAATTGAATTTATTTTTTTTGAAGTTAGAAAGATGTATTAAAGCCTTTTGGTATCAAAAAATTACATCTGTCATGGTAACCAATGAGACAGTGGTTGCATCGCCCAGATGGGAAATCAATGCTGTGACTTGTCCAAATAGTTCACAATTGCAGAAAAAGGAGAAACAATTGTCCTGTGACATATTGTTGTTCTAAGACTAGAAACTAAGGAGGGCTAGAGCCAAGAGAAGTAATATGTCTAAAGACATCAAAAAACCAAGAAAACTTGTGAACATCGTTTTCATCTAGAGCTTGGGCCTGGCTTCCGTTCCCTTTGAGGATCATGCAAAATTTTCAGGGATGAAGTCCCTATGTCCGGAGTGGTGTGAAGGAGAGTGCAGATGAGAGTCTCCAAACGCTCCTCGCAACGCTCACGAAGTTCGTCTCTATTCAACAACTCTTCCATGTCACGTCTGACTTTGAAGACTGAGTTTTGGATGTTTTCCAAAGAATTATGCAACTCCATAAACCCATCAAACTGAGTGCATGAAGGATGTGGCCTAGGAGAAAGTGGGGGAGGAAGAGGACGTGAAGGTGGTGGTGGAACTGCGGAAAACATGTGGGGGGAGGCAGAATAAGTGAGGGGGGTAGTCGGGATAGGGAGAGCATGCAAAGAATCCAAGTGGGAGGGAGGCTGGTGTATGGATGAAGCTTTCGAGTTGAGCTCAGGTGTGAAGCTGAGTGAATCACCCATGATGTCAAACCACTCCACTCTCTAGGCCAACGGGGAGGACAGAGGAGGGAGATCCAGGGTGGAGGAATGAGTTGTAGGTGGAGGTAAGTCTGGAGTGTTTTTATGTTCTCGCCCCCGCGAGCTATACCATGTAGCCCCTCTCTTGGATTTTCGCCTTTTCCTTGGCATCGAGAAGAAACAAAGGAGAGGAGGGATGGAAATGAATTTAAGGCGAGTTGACACGAACTAGAGATGAAGAAAACCTGCTGAAATTATAAGTTGTTGCCCAGAAAACATAAATTATCCTTTCACCATCATAACAATTCAAATTATAATCTATTGACCATTTTTTTTTTATAAGTTAGAGTTTGTATTGAATCTTGTCAAAAAAAGTTACAACTGTCGGTAGATCCTAATCATGCATGGCAACGGTGCCCTTCTGGGAAACCATCGCTTCCACTTGTCCAAAAAATAATAATAATGTGCCATGCAAAAAGAGACTTCGATGCCACACAGGGTGAAGTGATGATTGCTATATTTAAACATAAATAAAAACACAGACCAACCTTCCATGGCTGTCGGGAAATGAAAGAAGACAGAAACCTGAAACATGGAATAATTTAAAAACCTGGTCTAATCCTTGGCCTGGCATAGACCTGATGCTCCTATGGTCTGCGCTTGTCGTGGTCCGCTATAGCTTGTTGGAGGTCCTGAAGGAAGGAAATCAAAGTGTCTACATGAATCCATCGTTCTGCATCCTTATTCTGCATATCAAGCATAGCTGACTTGACCTCCCCGATGTCCCTTTTGAGGTTGCTCAATCAGTCTGTGACCACTGCTCGATCATCGCACGTGTCACAGATGGGGTGGAGATGGGGGGAAAACAAATAATCAGAAGAGGAGGAGGGAGAGAAGATGAGAATGAAGGTGGTAGGGGGTTGGCGAGAGGGGGAGGGAGGAGGTGGAGGCCAGCGAGGTGGGGAGGGGGGAGAATGTGTGAAACCCAGTGAGTTTTCGAGGGTATCAAACCACTCTATTTTGTAGGCATAGGGGTTCGAGAGTGGGGAGAGGTTAGGGGTGGTCTCACAAAGTGGTTGAGTAGGGATAGGTGCAGAAATAGGAGCTAAGACGGGGAGTTTTTCAACTTTAGGAGGAGGGTTGTGGGTGGGCAACTTCCTTTCCCTGGCCACATACAGGGAGACACCTCTTTCGACCTTGCCTATAAGGTGGGGCATGTAAAAAGAAAACAATGGCTTGGGATATAAGACGTCGAGGATCAACAAAATTGGAGAGGAAAAGCAAGAGCTTGAAGTCCTGGAATGTGAGTGGAGGTCACACTAGAGGAGAAGCACGAGCCTGGAGAAAATGAGAACCAGGGAGATCTGGTCATGCAAATAGTGAGGGGGCGGATGATGTTCAATTCACCCGAGCTCAGCTTTAGGAAAGTTAGTATGGAGGAGAAGATGTGATTGAGGAGGCCTCTTGCATGGTGCCATGAAGACTCCCACACAGTAGAGCTTCCAAATTGTGTGGGAGGATGGCTTCGACTGAAGTTTGGAGGCTGGCAACAGATGATTTAAATCCATGAGGTGACGAAAGTGGGGGGACAAGACTGATCGGATGCCAGGTGGCTAGCTGCCTAGCCAGGTGGCCTCCCCGTGGTTTGTTCACAAATTGAACTCGAAAGAAACCCATACGGGGGATGATCCTTGGTGTTATTTATGTTCTTGCAGGTGATGATTATGGGATGGGAAGGATTATAGGTGGGGGAGCATGAGAAGTCTCCTTCCTCCAACTTGACTCTAAAATTTGCCAGCAAATCGACAACTTGATTTGTCGTTCTTCATACATGAGAAGGAAGGATTACCCAATGGGGATGGAGGGTGGATTTGATTCTGAGAAGCTCATTCATAAGCCTCCATCTTGGAGAAATTTTCTCCAGGTCTGCTCCATTAAGGAGATGGGAGAGTATATTTATACAATTTGCGAGTCACCTTCTGCAATGATGGGGAAAAGATCTTTTTCTGTTGCCACTTGTAGACCACAAAGGAGGCCCCATATTTCTGCAGCGTTGTTGGTGTTGTGCCCAAGATTTCCTACAATGATGTGGAGGATTTCCTCTTTCTTGTTGCAGATGACTGCTCCATAGCCTACAGGTTCCAGATTCCCTTTGGAGGCCCCATCAAAATTTAGTTTGTGGTAGCCTATAGGCGGAGCCTCCTAATGAGTGGGGATAAGCTTACGCCTGAAAACAGTAGAAGGGATGGCGGGGCGTGGAGATTGAGATGCCAGGCGCTGAGGATGTGACACTCATTCAGTGGACAGTTTAAATCTTGGTCTGTCCAAGGATGCAAAGAGATTGTTTCGTTGATGTTGGAGTGGATTGTAGTCCAAATGTCTTGCCAGGTCTTGGTAGCCAATTTAAAGGTTCAGGTTCCTTTCTTTCAATATTTTCTAGAAAATGAATCCCGATAACAGTTTCCAGATTCTGTTGAGGGTGGGGGATTGAAAAATCGAGCTTCACCATCCTGCTATAGATTCCTGAAGACCTATGAGGTTTGTGTCCGTGGTTCTCATGAGGTTGGCGTTGTGATCCCATATGCATGAACTATAGGTGCACAAATTTAGGAGATGATTTTGAGTTTCCTCCTCTGAACCGCATAACTAACACCAAGAGGGACCAATGAAACCCCTTTTCCTTAAGTTATCCCATGTGAGAATGTTGTTGTGCACAACTAGCCAGAGGAAGGTGCAAATTTTCAGCCAGTATTTTTCTTCCCATATCTTTCCCCAGACCTCTTCCCGTAGTAAGGATATGTGACCTGCTCTTAGGTAGTAAGCTTCTTAAATATTGAAGGTGCCTATGGTGGAGTGTCCCCATCTGAGGATGTCATCCCCTTGTTGACTTAAAATTTTCCTTGAGTCGAGATGTTCCTGCAGAGGTTGGATATTTAAATCCGTGGGGATATTCAGGTCCTCATGGGAGTTTTTCTAGTCGGGCCATATTTCCCTTGGAACATTTGGGTTCCAGAAATATGACACTTTGCAGAGTCCTACTTCAGTCATTAAGGGGATGAAGGCATTGAGATTCGGATCTGTATTCAAGGATGAGAGTTGTTGCCAAGAGTCACTCCAGAAGAGAGTCGAAGACCCACTCTGCAGTTCCCAGAAAGAGTGGTCTATGATGAGTTCCCAATTATTCCTCGCTGCATTCCAGATGAGCGAGCCAGGGCTCTGACCACTCCACCTGATGAGCTCTCTTTCCGGGATTATGGGAGTGTATTTTTTCCTCCAAGGATGTGCCCAAAGGTATTGAGGTCTCTTTAACCATCTCTACCAACTTTTATCACTGAGGACCTTGTTGAGTATGGCTGGGTCTTTGAGGCCGAGGCCCCCTGCTTTCTTTGGATTGGAGACTTTTTGCCAGCTTACAAGGGTTATTTTGCGCCCTTCTTTGGTACCCTTCCAGAAAAATATTCGTTGAATATTTCTTAAGGTGCTGAGGATGAAATGTGGGGCCGCCATAGCTGAGAAAGCATAGACAGGAAGGGCCTATAGAACTAATTTGAGGAGGATGAGGCGACCAGGCAGATTGAGGGATCAAAAGGTCCATAGGGAAAATTTATTTTGAAAGCTGGACAACAAGGAGTCCCATGATGTATTTCTTAACTGGTTATCAATAAGGGGGATACCCAGGTAGACAGAGGGAATAAAACTATGAGTAAATCCCAAGATTTGAGTGAGGTGGTGATCTAAAAATGAAGAAGACTTGAAAAAATTGAATAATTATTGCAAGTGAAATGTTATGTGTTTAAAGCAACAGGATCAATTTGCAACACATAAATTAAGGATTACTCATGCAAAACACACATAGACAGCGGCATAAACATTGAACATAAACACATGTGCACAATAATGGATAAAGGAGTTCACCCCTCTTATGGGCTACATCTCCTGGTCCAGCTTCCAATGGATCATTATTATTAATTGCTCAAAATTACTTAAAAACATGTCTTACAATGCTCAAACTGACAAACCGACTGCTCCAATGGCTTCCCAGCATCCCAAAACCCCTGTCTGGGCTCTTTCGACACCTTAATCGGTCGAAAAATGAAGAAGTTAGGCCTCCTAGAAGTCTCCCTCTTCAAGCTTGCTGTCTTTGGTTCTACAATTCGCACTTCCCCCTTCAACAAACCTGGCTCACACGCTCTTTTAAGCGTAAAAACCCAGCAGCGGGCGCAACCACGCCAACGGTGAAAACCATAGGATGGTTAAGGTGCCTCCAACCCCTAACCGCCTCGGCCCCTGGGCATGTGGTGCATAGGACCACGCGCAAGGCATAAAGGGGTTAACAGTTATAACCGTTGGAACTTCCGCTCCAGAGCTCGGGCATATGGTGTAGGTAAAAAAACCACAGGCCATACAACCCCGCGTCCACATATTATAACCATGCACACATATATACCATCAGTTACATATTACAATTCATGCCATTTTGAAACCCCGCGCATATTTTTATAACATATGGTTATATGTTATGGTTTGGAACCATGGGTCGGGGCTAAGCCCCGGCCCGCCCCCTTTCCATTTATTACATTGCACGAGTTTAAATGTATACGCATAAACATATATAACAAGGAGTAATGGGCGACATAATGGTTAGCAGAGACTTTGTAAAGTTTGTGCTATGGGAGGTCCGGGGGTCGAACCCCGTGGACTCCCAATACAATTTTTACATAAGAAAACAATGACCAAAGAATGAGCGACACGTGGCGCCCTCAGGTTGGGTCACGTGTCCTCATACTATTCACCCATAACAGACACATGTCAACATCCAATTCACCAATCATCAACCAACAAATGTGTGCCACATCACCACCTACCACGTCATCGGATGGTACGACCCTACCACGTCACTGTACGGACAGGTACAGTCAGCATCCAAAAATTTTGCCTGTTTGGCTTGGTGAACAGATCGCGATATCTTCTCCATACGGACTCCATTTGAGAAAGTAAATATACTGCCAGAATCAAGAAGACGAGACAGACGCAATTACTCTATTTTCGTCGCATTCCGAGCACTTTGAAAATTGAGCAAAATTTGATCCCCTGATCACACCTCCCCATTGGGAAGCTTTTGGACCTCCAAAAGACTATCTCAGTCTATGTGAAGATGAGGCTATAGTTCCCTCACCCTTCCAACCTCAATCCACTTGGCC